>SCDY01000858.1:0-43198 GCA_004143825.1 Drosophila micromelanica | reverse complement strand
GTATCTAGATGAATTCTACATTTCAGTTTAAAAATAAAATTTTTGGGCCAAATTCATGTCAAAAATTTTCGAATATATACCTTAGTGTACCCATATAAGGATAGGTCTCAATATTCCCCAGTCGTAACTTTGTCAAAACTCAACCAATTTTAATGAGGATGGTCTTTTTGTTCATGGTTCGGTATCTAGATGAATTCTACATTTCAGTTTAAAAATAAAATTTTTGGTCCAAATTCATGTAAAAATTTTTGAATACCCTATTGTACCCATATAAGTACAGGTATAAATTTTGCCCAATCGTAACTTTACCAAAACTCAAACGATTTTGATGAGGATGGTATTTTTGTTCAAGGTTCGGTATCTATATGAATTCTACATTTCGGTTTAAAAATAAAATTATTAATCCAAATCCATGTCAAAAATGTTGGAATATATACCCTAGTGTTCTCATATAGGGATAGGGAAGTGATCTGCGTGTGGCTTTTACGAACCGAATGAGTCCATCATTTGAATTCGACGCTTTTATGCAGTCAGACAGACAAATAGACGAACAGACAGACGGACAGACAGACGGACAGACAGACGGACATGGCTAAATCGACTCGGATAGTGCTTCGGATCAAGAATAAATATACTTTATGGGGTCGGAGATGCTTCCTTTTGCCTGTTACATACATTTGCACATTACCATTATACCCTGTTTTACCCATTTTCTATGGTTTCACTGTATAAAGAGTATGTTCTATAAAAAAAACTTACATTTTGTTTAAAAGGAAAGGAAAAATATTTATAAAATGAATAGAACATTTTTATAATTAATTCTAGGTAAAAATAGTGTAAAATCTAAAAAGGGTAATTGGAAATTTGCAATTTTATAAGCTAACTACGTTTTTTTATCTTGAAGAGAAATGTAACACATAATTTTCTAGCAATATGCTTGCATTGTCTTATAATTAACTATTATTTATAAACACATACCAGACACATACCAGACACTCCAAACATCGGTTGTTACACGCCCAATCTCCAGGTGTGACAGCTCAAGTGCTGGTTTCGATAAGTGGAATCAATTGAATACGATTGCAACTTCAATATGCCACACGATTGCCTAAGTAGCTTAGTGAAAATTCCTAAAGCTTAAGCATATAACACATACACACACACACATGCTCATATATATAGTTTTAATACTATATACTTCAGACATGCTTTAATTCATTGGGTAGCTAAAAGGAGACAGGAGAATGTGAGCCACTAAATAAATGCCTCTTGGCTAACGCCTCACCTCACCTCTCCTCTTGTACCATTTGAATGGGCCATTAATCTGAGTTGGCATGGCGAATGTGTGTCGGATTTACGTTTGAGACCAGCGTACAAGTGGTAGTAGTATTAGAAGAAGAAGACAAAATGCGCTGTAATGCCGAAATGGACAATTTCATGGCTAGTGTAAATCAAACATGCCTGCAATTAGACCAGAATGCCACACACACCCACACACGACCTGCTTCACCTGGCAACAGCAGCAAGTGGACAGCCCAATTTAGGTGCTATGTGGCAGGCCCCAAACAATTTGAGGCAATTGCTCTGAAACTCATTAGCATGCGGCATGGGACCTGGGTGTGGCAGCTACTGTGACTTTGCGAACCGCCGCCCTCCCTTGTTGTTGTGCGATTTTTGATGTTACTCGACTCGCCGAGCAGCTAATATTGGCCACATTCTCTGCACCAGTGTTGCGAAACATCGCCTCATACCGTTACAAGACTCGCCTGCACCGGGTCCTGTATCTGTAGCTGTATCTGGCCAGCCATTAAATGCAGCACGAAAACATTTCCAAAGCAGGCTAAAGGGGCTAACACAACCAACACAAAATCCAAACACGAACACACGATACCCACCACTCACAAGCCCAAGCGACGAGGTCATCGACAAAGCCTGGCAAAAAAAAAAATAAAACTAAGAAGAAAAAAAATAACCAGAGAGCCAAAAAGTGCCACAAAGCAAAGTGTTGAAAGTGGCGCAGAGCCTAGAAGTTAAAATGTTGCCCCGAAAACTTGCGACAGCGCCGCAGATAAAATGACACAAAATACGCTGCGTGGAGGATGCTCGAGTCCTGACCCTTTAGTGTGAGCATGTGCTTAAATGAAATAAAACTGAGCCAAGGTGAACAAAAGAACTGCAAGTGCCTCCCGACTCAAGTGGGGCCTCAAAGTGAAATTATTAGAAATTATGCACAAAGTTGCCAAAGACTCTGAAAAAAGGCACAAAAGTTGACAAGAAATTGCGCCACTTGTCTCAGAAGGCAGAGAAAATTTATTAAATATATATTGAAGTAGCCCAATCCAAAGGAAAACAATTTCTATTTCAATTTCCGCCTGTGCAGCTCCTAAAACGAAAAATATACTTTTTTCTTTTGAATTATTTTTTGTTTTAAGTGTTTCTTTGGAAATTCTTCGACAGTAAAATACAAATTCGCGGGATTTTCTTGGGCTGACGTAATATTAGATTATTAAAATTTAAACTCGTTGAATATTTATTTTATTGCAGCATTAAAGATTTTTATGTGTATTGCATTTATATTTAAAATAAATTAAGTTTTTAAATTTCATATCATAAAATACAATTTTATATAACATTTGCGACTATGAAATCTTGTAGCTTTTAGATTCTATTTCTCGAGCACTTGTTATCTTATGTTGTATATTGCTATTATATATGTTATATTATTTTATTTACCTGAAGCAATTTATGAAACTTTATATTTTACTTTTAATAACAACAACTCAAGTTGTTGCTTGTCTATAAATATATCAATATCAAAAATAACCTGAAACAAGGTAAATCGCATTTCCAAGATGTCAGTGCTCGCTGCGTTTTATAAACTGTTGCATTGCTTCGAAAAATGTCCAGCTTATTTTAAAGCCAAGCGACAGGACGTAAATTTAATAACAGCCAACGGCGAATGGAGGCAGCAACCCAGCTCAAAGTGTCGCTGACAGCTCTATTGTCATTTTAATTTTGCCAATTTATAAACCGCAACGGCAACGCAGAGCTCTTTAATTACCAGATAGCCATGGCCATAGTAGCCACAGTGTTGCCAAACATGCGCCGCCAGACACGTAGATAAGGCAACAGCTTTGAGCAGCTGTGGATCTGAAGTCCTGGGGTCCCCGGGGTGACAGGGGTCCAGGGTCACAGGGTCGATGGCGACAAATGCTGCAGGCGTTTCTGGCCAACAGACGCTTAATGGCATAAACTTATTTATTTTAATATTATTATTATTTATAAAAAATATGCAGACCATCCCACAAGAAGCTGCTGTCTGCGTTGCGTTGATGTTGTTGTGGTTGTTGTTGTTTCTGATGTTGGAGCCTTGGGGTTATGATGACAGCGGACGAGCTGGAGCTGAGTATGCTGGTTAATTTATAGTCCTCAGGCTTCTACCGGAAGTTGCATACATTATGTGCACAGCGTCTGGCCTGCAGCAGATCGGATAAAAGGGTCCCCAATACAAAGAGGACATAAACTTTTAAACGCCACTGTCTGCCGTTGCCTTTTTGTGCGTTTTGGCTTTAATGCGTCGGCTAAATATGCACATTGTTTGCCAACAACTGACGCCCACGCTCTTAGTAAATCACTCGCTTTCTCTATCTCTCTCTCTCTCTCATTCCCTTTTTATCTGTCGCTCTCGGCTGCAACGTCAGATACGTGGGCTGTTTATACAGTTTGGTTGATTGTTTTAGCTAATTTCTTAAAAGCTGAAAAGTCTTAAACCATACAAAAAACTTTAAGGTTTACACTAGGGAGTTAAGAGGGTTAAGTTACAAAAAAATGTATAAATTTTAAAATTTAAAATTTTAATTTGATAGTCTTTTTTAGTTATATGAATTTATTTTTGATCTGATTTAATATCAGTCGTAGGAGTTTCTGTTATAAAATATGAATGCATTTATCCGTAGCTTAAGTTCAATGCCTGATCTTAACTAACGTAATTTTGGTATAGGTTCTTATATAAATATTTAATAATATTTAAAAATAACATAAAATAAGTTCTAAATGTAACGTATTTAATTTTTGTGTTTTTACGATTAGATACTGTCTATCCACCTATATAATAAAAAATATAATTTGTTCATAATTTGATATTTGGTAAACTCGTATAACTTTCTGCTCATATAAATGTTTGTTCTGGAATATGCGATCCCATGTGCATAAGTGTCACTCGATGGCGCTGATGCTCTTTGGTGTATATGTATAGAGTATGTTGTATGTTTCAAAAAGTTTTTCGGCTGTTGCAGCGGCTCTGCAGTTGCTGCTGGAGAACGTGTTGTTTGCTCGCTGAAACATCATAAATTACATGCGTGCTTTTTGCCACACGCCTCTTGTGTGTACGCGCTCAAACTCAATCTGCTGCCGTCGCCGCTGCTGCTGCTGCTGCAACCCCCTTCAACAGCAACCCCTAACGCTCACTCAACTGCTCGTGTTATGCATACGTTCAACGTTATTTCTGGTTATTTTTTTTACTATAGTTGTTGTTACAAAAGTGCAGCATGCGCGGGTGTAAGGAGCAGGCGGGGAGGTGAAGGATATTTTCTATAGCTGCGAGTATTATATTAATGTTTGTTGGCTCTATAAATCTGCGAATGGCAAAAATTTTAATGTCGAAATTTTATTCATGAAGTGCGAACGCAATGTGCGGATTCTGGAGGATTGTTAGCTACGGTTTAACCCGGCAATCTACAGTAGCGGAAGCAGATACATATGTACACATCAAGTGGGAAATTGCGTGAAGCTTAACGGCGTATTATTTTCATTACACCAGTGAGCATGGTAGCGCTACAAAAAGTCTTTTGTGGTAATCTACTTATGTATTTGCGATGTATTTGGATGTAGCTGATTTAAAACTATTTTTTTTTTGAATTTTTAAAATTATTTTTATTAGTAAAATCACTTTGAGGCTGCATGGGATATATATGGGATCAGAAGATGGAAACTTAAGGGTTAAATTAAATATTATTCATATTCACTTGAAATGTAATACTAATATTTCTTTTAAATAATATTATTTGGCACACTTTATAATATTTATATAGTTTTATATTTAAAATTAATTGCTTTAATTTGTTGTGCTGTGTAAGTGCTGAAGTGTAAAAAATGATGCTTATTGCACTCGAGGTCTCATAAATGCGAAAGCAATCTTCCACACTCCAACCAGACACCCGCACAGACAAACACACCAGCCCCCAACCCCAGTACTCACTGTGGCCCACAGTACAGTAGTTATTCATAATCGTTTGTCCATACTTTGAGGACTATGTAAGCAACAAAAACAACAGCAACAACAATAACGGTAAACGTTGTACACAAAGCGGCCACAGCCTGCGGTGGGGCAATTTTGGTAAATGGTCGCGGTCCACGCTGGCGTATGAGTAATATTTATATACATGTATATTGCATGATGCTGGCTTACCGAAATGCAGCAGCGGCTCGTAACAATAAACGATTGCAATGTGTGTAAAATAAACGTAAATTCCATAAAGAGCTGTTAGTGTATTAGAATAAAACATGAAAGCAATTAAAAAACATAATTAATTTGATAGTGTGTCATTATGGGTCATGTGTGTGCTTTGTAGCGTGTAAAACAACCGTCACACACAGATACACACGCACATACCCACACACACCAAGACGTACAATTATATGCATACAGAGTTTTTTGTTCAGTCTGACAGCTCTTTTAGTTTCGCATTCATTTGTGAGAAATCCCAGCGGCTTGTGTTCACTATTTAGCTAAAACTGTGCCTTCAAGTGCTGCCAGACATCACATTCCGCTTAATGGGGCCAGCGGCTCGTGTTGCCCCGGCCATATGAGTCGTGTTAAGTGGGGTCTACGAACCCCTAGCAGCAGCCACCCCCTTAACCCTAGACCCCAAGATAGACATTAACGCCCGAAAGTGTTCTCCGGCAGAGATACAACCCGTTTTGGCTTAGCTAGTTATTTAAGCAAATGTTTGAAGTGCTGCCATATCAAGCGTATGTGTGTGTGTGTGTGTGTGTGTGTGTGTGAGTGTATTGTGTGTGGCCTGAGAACGATTAAATGGATTTGATTTTAGGGCTGGAGCACAGGCTCTGATTCGACTTTGTTAATGTATGCTAATTTAGGCTGCATATTTGTGGCTGAGCTTGTTTTGAGATTATGAATCTCGAAATGAAACTGGGAAATGCCTTAGCTGATGCCAAATCTTTCAATTATTAAAGAAGCATCGTTTTAACAGAGGAATGTATTAATTTAATCTTAAAATAAATATCTAAACAACGCACAAAAAATTAAAAATTTCTTTGTGTTCAGTTTTAACATAACAACTACACTAAGAGACTTTAATATAAATGGACAAACAATTACTATAAGCTATTAAGAAATATATTCTTTCTAACAATTTCGAGCGACCTGTAAACTTTTATGCATTTCAGTTTAAGAACAATTAGGAGCTCAACTGAAAGCGAACAACTTTCACTTAGGTTCATTGAAGCGTAATCTGACGCTAACGTCAAGTGTTAACACCGTTGGCGTTGAAGAGGCGCATCCTCCACGTATCCGAGTGCAGATTCTCATTTAATGCAATTTAAAATGAAATTGAATTTTATTTGCACAACTTCATTAGCAAAACCCTTCAGCAAATTCATTACGACTCTGCCAATGACTATCAAAATGTAGGGCACTACAAATGGCTGCAGTCAGCCAAAAGTTGACTGTCACACACACGCGGACACACACACACACACTCACTAATACACTGCCACACTCACCTACGAGCACTCGAAATGTCTTCTCGAGTGCGGAAATATTTAAAGTGTCACACATGCTGTTCGGAAATTAAATGTGAACATTGCTTATGCTCAGCCAGTAAAAGTGGCTGTGGAGGATGGGAACTTGCTGCTCTGCGACAAACAGACGCTCCATTGCACTGTCCTACAGCATAACCAAATATTGGTTATATTTTTTATCAAATTCATGTTTTTTTAATTGATATATAGAAACATTTTAGACACCTTTGTTTTGAATAATTTATATCACTGCTAGAAAGTTTTAAGGTGTAATAATTAAATATATAAAAATTATAAATTTTTGCATAATTAGTTTATGGTAAACTTTTAATGTTTTTTATTTTTAAATCTTTTAATTATGGTATCAAATAAGACATGATCAAATTTGAAAAGCTTAATATCTGACTGCTCGCGAAATGAGGCATACGAAGGTAACCCTGGAGGGTAATAGATAGTTTATTGGCTTAGCTCCTTAGATAACCCAGTTTTTGGGTCTCCTCTCCAATATGTGCAATAATCGTCGTCGTTTTACTCATTATTTAAATTACTATAAAAGTTGGTCTGGCATTCTGCTGCAGTTTTGTTAGATAGTGTTCTTCTTAGTGTTTATACAGTTGTGTGTGTCGTGTGAATGGCCACAGCCAGCTCAGCTCGCCGACAGTTAAGGTGTCTGTCTGGTTGTCTGTTTTTCTCTGGCTGTGTCTCTTTTTGTGGGCGTGGCATGAAAACCAAATGACGTTGTATGCTTTTGTTGTGGCATCTTCCACTTCTTGCCCCATCCCCCACTAATTTTTCATTGCATGCTTTCGAGTGTTTGTTTTGCATATTTTTGTTGGCCGCCTGCCGGAGGCGTTTGGCGTTTTGCGTTTGGGTTTCAAGTGTTTTGCGGTTAGTTTTTGAGTTGAGCGTTTAGGTAACGTTTGTTTGGCCTCCTTTGTGGCACATTTTGCGGTGCGTATACGTAACATTGTGGCACGCAGTGTGGAACAGTATTTATTAAATTAAACTGTCGTGCTTGGCTTATGTTTTTGGAAAACTTTTCGTACAGTTAAAGCTGCATTCGCTTGGCCCTGAAGTGCTTACATATGATTTCAGCTGTGGTTCTCAGTTGTTCCTTATTTTTTTGCTCTCTGTGTATTTGCCCCACAAAACTTTTAATTACACATTTGCTTTGGTTTGCTTATGCGATTTGCTTTTTCATGGGTTTCGGCATTAAATCTGCTTTTGTCTTTTTATACTCTTTCGCGAAGTAAAAAGAGTATATTGGTTTGTTTAATGTCCGACTTGCTGTTCGTCTGACCATACGAACCCAATTCTTTCGCCGCTATTAATGCTAGAGACTTGAAATAAACTCGTGTGTACCCGAGTTATATAAAGTGTTAAGGATTTTGTGTTAAGGATTTTGTGGTGCGTACATATTGGTAGAATCAACAATCTTAAAGCTAGAGTCCCGAAACATGGTATGTAAAGATTGCGACCCCACGCCTCTTGGAACGTCCCACGAATCAACAGGGCTTAAATACTCCACAGGTTTAGAGCTACATACCCAAATTTTGAAGATTGATTATTCGTAAATAAAAAAAGATTTCTTTTAAAATATGTTTTAAAATGCCAAAAATATTTAAGACCATAAACGCGTATAACGCAGTCGGTAATGCCCGACTGTAACGTTTTTACTTGTTTTCTGATGCGGATAACGGCTTGTTTGTTTTTTTGGTGAAATTTAAACAGAGCAAAAACGCAAATTGTGGTTCGAGTTATAGTTTTCTAATTAAACAGAAACGATTTTTCTTTTTCAAATTTTTATTTACATGAACTGTTTATTGAGGGTAGAACATTATATTTGAATTGTGCAATGGCTTAAACGTAGATTTTTATTAAAAATCAAAGAGTTAAAACTTGTAAATTATACAGAAACCTATTTATAATTAGCTTTAGAAAATGTCTGAAACTAGCAAGATTTTATTTAATGTGTCTTAAGGTCTCTTTTTGAACTATACCAAGCTGTTCTGCATCCTGGCAGCTTCTCATTGCAATGTTCTGCTTAGTTGCGCATATTGAATAATTTAAGGAAATCTAGATGAAGAATTTTTACACAGCACGCTGGTTGAAAACTTTTTTAGGTAAACATAGACTTGACATCCTCACTTTATTTATTGCACACACGTATATAGACGATGCTAGAAATGAGAACAACAGCAACAACAGCAGTTGGAGAAGATGCTCTAAGCGCTTGCTCAAGTGTGTGAGATTACATAATAGAAACCGCAAATAAATATATCGCGTACTATGCCACTTGACATACGCAGCAGCAACAACAATATATAAAAACAACATGAAGCTATGTACAAACATGTGTCTCCGGAGACAGCAAGTGCTTTGCCCCACGTCCTGCCGCAGGACTTGCAGCACTAAAAGAAAATCAACGGCAAACGGGTAGAGCTGAGAAAAAGAGACAACAACGAAAACGCAACAGCAACAGCAACTGATATACTCTTACCTTGGGCCATACATTCATGATGAGTGCCACCCCCCCGCCAACACACCACACCACCTACGCCACCCGTAGGCAAGCGCAGCGGTGGGTAAGTGGGGGGAGGAGGGGCTGCCTCTTGCCTGTTGTCTGTATCGAGGTCAAAGCGCATAACTTAAGTAGCCGACAATAAAATGCATAACATGGCGCACAGGCCAAAAGGCCAAAGCAAACCTGAGCGAAAATGTAGAAAATATGGCTCTATTTATTTGTACATTAGGCCACCCCAACAAGAAGAAGAATAAGCAATAGAGAGTAGCAGCAGCAGAAGCTGTTGAAATACGCGTCTGACAGGCATTTGCTATATGTGTTTATGTATGTATATGTGTGCCTGTGTGTGTGTGTGTAGCCTTTCCTTCTTTGTACCCCTCTACGTATCCTTGCTTGCACCTGGCTGGAGCAGCTGCTAGCAAAAGGACAAGTGTTATGCTTGACATGTGCAGAGAACCCATTGAGCGCACACCCTGAATACAAGTTTTAGTTTTTTCTTCTTGTGTGTGTGTATGTGTGTATGCATCCTGCTGGGCCATAATAATTTCACGCTGCGCCGGAAAAGCTGATGAGCTCCAAACATAAACCATGCTTAAAGTCTTTTTTGGCAAATACGTCAAATAATCAAAGCCAAATGAAAATCTGACAAAACGTGAAATTGAGTTAAGACCATTTGTAATGAGAAAATTTATTTTTAGAAAAATTTTCAGTACCTCTTTAACAATGAAATTTTTGTTAGCAATTAAATAATGTGTGCAGACATGTGTTTCTGTCATGTGAGTGATAAATTGAATTAACTTGAAATATTTATGGCAAATAATTTATAAGTTTATACTTGACCATATGCCAAAGCCATTATTAAAAACAATCATATAACTGGCACTCACAGAAGCGCAAAAAAAAAGTCAAAGAATATTTAAATTATTGTCATATTTATATGTATATAAAATAAATTAATTTTTATATTATCCAACAATTGAAATTCTTTCATCATGTTCTTTAATTAAAAATAATTCAATAAGTGTTTTAATGCCTTCAAAATTCGCCAAGCTTTTTAGGCATGCGTATGCGTATTTCACACAATGAAAACCGCATAATTAAGCACTGAGTGCCAGAAACAGCGGCATCAGCTATTCGAAAAATGTTAACAATACACGTTACGCATACGCCGTGTGGTGACCGTTTGGTTTTGTTTTCAATTTGTGTTTTTAATTTTTCACTTTGTCAACCCACACAGATACCAGGACATGTACAACAATCCGATAAAGGCCACTAATTTGGAGCATCGCGACGTTGTGCTCGACATACTCTCCGATGCCCGTGTCGTTGGGCCCTTGCTGCAAACAGGAATGTTCCATGCTGATGTGAATCGACGCAATTATATGTACGTGTTTGGCCATAATAGCGCAACGGGTCCCTATGCAAATGTGAGTACAAGTATATGCATATTTTATGTGGTAGAGGGTGGAGATGTAATAATGCTCCTTTTTATAGCTTTGAAATAGCCGTCAAATTGTGATTCCAATTACTCGGCGTATTTAATTTAAATGCTGTGGTCAATTTTTCCAAAAATATAAATAGCACGAGTTGTGTATTTAATGAGTTTTCATGTACTGACAGTACCAAAGACAAAAATAAAAAACAACATCTTTTACGTTATCCCCGTCCAGCCTGGTGACTGGCACCAGCCCCTGGGTGGCTCCACTCTGCTGGGTCATTCCATCATTGCCTGCCGTTTTGGCTTTTCAGCAAAACAATTCACAACTTTGCAGCTGTACGGACCGCGGCCAGTAACGATCGTAATAAAGGCAATGAACTGCCTTTGAGACCAGCCAAAAACAACAACGCGCAACTTTAACTTGAAGCCAACTCGCTAAGTAGACAGCGAACCACTTTACCAGGGATACGTTTGTTGTTTTTTGTGGTCCGCAGGCGGTTTCACTGGTTGAGTGGTTGACGGCTGGTGGCTGGTGGCTGGTGGCTGGTTGACTGCCTGGTTGCCTTGACTAACTTGTCTGGTTATTTGTGTCTCTGCTCAGAGTCCTGTCTGTCGGTCTGTGTGTCCTCTCTGCTGTTATGGCTGTTGCCGCCAGTTTTTATAGCTTTGTCATGCTTATGGATTTGTTACTGATTGCCATTTGGAGATAGCTTCTGTTGCTCTGGATATCACTTTGAGAGGGCGGCGACTCTATATTATGATTAAATGTGTCTATCGATTTGTAATTAGGATGTGGGTACAGATATTTGATAGAGTAGTATACAACAAATTTGATGGCTTGACTGCTGGATGGAAGCACTTTGATTCAAATTAATGGAAATTGAATAAGCATTCCGAATTGAATATAGATTGAAGAGGCTATTTACCAGTAAATCCAATTGGGCATCAACAAATGGACATTAAAACTCAATATAGTATAAAATTGACAAAATGTATAACTTTTAAATATACAGAAATGTAGGTATAAAATAAAAAGTCATACTACAAAATATACAAAATAAGTGAAATACTTAATGCAAAAATAAATAATTAATTTACAAAGACCTGTTAAGAGTCTTTGTTGAAATATTTCTAAATTTCGTTTTATATAAAAAGTAGTATAAAAAGTATTGGATAACTGGAAAAGTAATAAACTTTCAAATTAAATTACTTGACAATTCTGAAAATAATTCGTGATGCAATTATACGACCCTAAATACACGGAAGAAAACACCCGACATCAAAACTTGACAAACTGTTGGGGCAGTCTGAGATAAAACAACACAAAATACCCCACATAAAGAGCACTGAAACTGAAATAATGAATGGGAACAACACAAATAAAAATCTAAATAAAAATAACAAAAAATAAAAAAAGTTATTATTTCACATTATATTTTTGGAAAGTTTAGCTTTGGCTATGGCGTTAAGCGTTTTTTTACGACCGTCGCTTCCCGTCAGGGTGAGGCCACAAAGTTGGTCATAAACCATGGACCAAGTCACCTAAGTCCCCAACTAAATGAAAATAGATGTCGACTACTCTAAGCAAGTGGGTCATAATGCAGGCAACTGGCTTTTTAAATGCGACAACAATTTGTGGTAAATGTTGGCTGCAAGAAAAGTGCAACAACTTTTTAATAGCCGGCAATTAAAGCATAAAAATACATATATATATATATGAATACTTATATAAAAACAGCAGCTGATAAATAAAAGAAACAGGCGACTAAGGAGCTAAATGCGAGTAAAACTTTCGGTACAAAGTTAGTTTATTTGTTTGTATATTTGTTTCTTTTTTTTAGCTTCTTGCACAAGTAGCTAAATAATAGATGAGAGCATGTGCCATAGCTTTAGCGACATTTATATTTATGTGTTTGATATGAGGAAAAATGCGAGGACGATCAGCGCAAAGCGCCAAAGCGCATTAGTTGCAAATAAATTATGAAAAAAAATGAAATTCACTTAAATAATTCATGCCAAAAGCAAAGCCAAACGTTGCCAGGATAAACATGAACAGGATCCTTAGGATAAGCAGGCACTGGCTTGCCTACAAATTATCGCTATGACAGAAAGACAGCCAGCTCTCCATGGTCCCATGTGCTGCGGGGGCGTTGCCAGACAAATAAACAAACAAGCCCACACGCACACATACACACTCGCGCACACCATGTATTTGTACAATTGTATAAGGCTAGCTTTAACAATGCCGCAACATTTTTCTCTTTTTAGACCAGACATTTTATTTTTATTTATTTTGCCATTTTTGCGGCGTTTGCCTTGTGCTTTGTCAGAGCCCAAGCCAAAAACTCAACTGAATGCGCACATTTCTGCATAAACTGCGCTTCTGCAGTTGTGACCAAGTTTTCGAGTTTCTAATACTCTATAGATATGTGAAGGCTTAAGATAATTCTTTAACTTAAACATATCCTGTATTCATTTTTTTCTAAATTCCTATTAGATTTATCTTGGAAATAGAATAAAGGGTATTAACTGTTTATTCATTTTCCTCTTACACTTTTCTTAGTTATTTTTTACTAGGCTGATACTTAAGCATCTCTCACTGATGCTACTCACTGCCTGACAGGCGAACCCGCCTTCGTCCACACTCCAACGTTAACTGACAAACTGACTGAGTGACTCTACCTCCCACACCCCTATTTGCCCAACATCTCTCCCACGCTCAGGACTATCTCTGTCTAAAGCTGCGGGCATATTGTAAAACTTTTTGGCACATGTCTTGCATGTTTGCAGCTGAGGAACTGGCGTCCAAGAAGCTCTACTTGTCCAACGACAAGATGAGTTTTGGTGGGGGACACTTACTCGAGTCTGAAGTGCACACGAAGGCGGCTCAAGGCAATTGTTAAAACGAGCGAAAATGATGCGAATAAAAGAATTTCTTAAACGCAACCAAAATGGGCTTTCAGCTTCTACTAAACATTACTAGTGAAACTCAAGTATTACATAAACGAAAAGTTTTTACTGGTCATCCGGAAAATTAAACAGAAAATATATTAAATTCCTGTAAATCGATTTCGCATATTCGATGTTATGCTAACAGATATTCACTTTTTTATGTACATGACAAAAATGTTGGCTAATAAACTCCAGCAGGCTCTAAATTTGACTTTGGCAGAAGTTTTATTTAAAAATTATTTAATATGTTGTTGCATATAAAATTCAACATATTTTACACGCACCCTCAGCAGCATTCCGGGTATTTCAACTATGTCCCTCCTGGTCCTTTTTTATACTTTGCCAAATCTGTTATAAGTTTAGCCCAAGCGCTATCGGGCTGCCTTTTTTGATAAGAATGCGAATTAAATTCTCAGAGGAAGGAAACAAAATTCAAAAAAATAAAAAAGGAACTACAATTTTTATTGGCGTCACGCAGGAAAAACTTTTCTTTTTGTAGTTGACCGCATTCATAAAAGAAATGTGACTCAAGACTTGGGCAAATAATACAAAACTTACTTTGCGTGACGCTAAAATTGTTGCATACTTCTTGGGATCTAGGGCAAAATAAAATAAAATATGAACAGTTGAGCGAAACTTAAACAACTGCCCAAAATTTCTAATTACGAAAAAGAAATTACAAAATTAAGGATACCCCCTGGATACCCCAGGCTAACAATCGCAGTGATGGCCGCCCCATGAAGGCGTGTCAGTTTAAGCTTATAAAAGCCCATTAAGATGAGTTACAAATTACAGCCGCCCACCTTGCCCCCAGGGGGTAGGGGTTGGTCGGGACACGCCTGCTGTCGTTTACATTGAAGCAAATTTGGCAAACAATTTTGGCAATTTTCTACTCTCAACTGCATGAGGTTTATTAGGACAAATGGCGCTTAGGCAAATTGTTGCTTCCGCTGGCTTTAGGCGCGAACGGAAGTGAAACGAGGACGTGTGGCTGCGGGACAGGCAGCCCGAAGGAGCACGCAGTACAAACAAAAGCACAAACAACAAAATTAACGCATTTATTTCAAATTGAATTCCTGCCTTTTCATTTATGTTTTTCACTTTAATGATAATTTCTCGCAGGAAGGTAATCAAAAAAGATTTAATAAGCCGAACAACAGTTTTTCATTTTCATTTATATAAACAATTAATTTGTGTACTTATAATAATCTGGTATTTAAAATCAGATAATTAATTAGCAATTGTATTACTTATTCATCAGGACTTTTTATTTATGGAATAATATTGTTTAAATGCTGTTACAGAAATTCCAAAATAAATATTTACATTTAATTCTTTAAAACTAAAGAACACCAACAACATTTTTATCCATCACACATTTTCTTGTCAATTGTTGTTTGGAAATCTTTTTATTATTGAACTCAAATGTCTTTCGAATAAACATATGCTGTGTACATGGCAACAATTCTGGCCATAAACAAGTATTTATGGTCCATACAATTGGTCTTCGTTCAGATAAAAAGTTTATTGAACCTAAAAATGGCATAAAAAACCGTCTAAGCCAATACGCAGACTTCATCTATATTTGCGCATTTCATCAAAATAATAGAAAAGCAAAGTCAAAAATGACATTCATCATTCATAAACGCCACCAAAAGCTGCCAACGAGCTTGAAAATGAGCCAAAATGAGCACAGAAAAGGACAACAATAACAACAACAAGAACAACAGCAACAGCCACAAATGGCGACAGCAATTTTTATGAGCCCCAAAGCAAAATGCTTTGTGACTTTGTTACATTTTTCATGGTATCAGTAAAAAGTTGGCTTTATTACCTACCTACTTACTGCAGTTGTTACCCATTGCCCCTCCCTCTTTATATCCGTCTGTCTGTCTGCTTGACTGACTTACTGGCCAAATATTTATGCAGGCCAAACCAGAAAGATTGCTGCTGACTGGCCAAAAGCCGCTGGAAAACATTGCAAGCTGATCTGATGTCTGAAATATTTTTAGTATTTGTCAGTCCAGAGGGGGTATATAGATTTTGAAATAGAAATTAACAATGGGAAAAAAATAACAAAAAATAAAATTACAAAAAAAATATTCTAAAATTAAGAATTTCAATTTTAATTAAATTATGATAATAACAAAAATAAATATATAAACCATTTTTAATATAAAGATCAACAATTTCTTTTTGACCAATGCAACCAATTATTATAATTTTGTGTGAAAATTCATATAGCATGTATAATTAATCATTAAAAAAAATTTACACGCAAAAGCCAATATTCATTAAGTATTTCACATACTTCAAATATAACTTGATTTTCAAATGTACTTTATAAGGGTATTCATTTTGGGCTGTTACTAACTCTGGCTATTTTATTCATTCTATTCTCATGTCTTTCAATTGCTCAGCTCCCGCACAGCATAATGGGCGAAGAGCTGGCGTTCGTTTTTGGTGCGCCGCTGGCACCGGCCGGCCCATTTCCCAGCCACAGTTATTCCGTGCAGGAAAAGCTGCTTTCCGAGGCGGTAATGGCATATTGGACGAACTTCGTAAAGACCGGGTGAGTTGTGTCTGTGCCAAAGCGAATTGAAGAGTGCATTTGCTAAAAGTTTGCGATTGGAAACGCCGCATGGCTTTCCGTCCAAGGGCAGCAGGGAGGAACGGTGTCGGGTAGCTGAGCCATCAACACGACGAGTCGCAGCTCTGCATGCAAATGCGAATGCGACTGCGAATGCGACTGCGAATGCGAATGCGGATGGCGGGTGCGATATCCATGGAGCTGGGCTGTGGCACGTTTCGCAATCTGCAACGCTCGGACAGTGAAATGAATAGAATTTTTACTGCCGCTTTTATTATTATTGCGCTACACAAAAAAAAAAAACCGCCAAAAACGGCTATAAGCAGGGCAACAACCACAGGGCCAATGCAAATATTATTAGTTGAAATGCGGCTGCCGCCCAGCAAAATGGAAATCAAACCTGAAATCAGAGATCGTTACAAATCCTTTTTTTTCACATTCGAAATTCACTTCAAAATCTGCACATCGCAGTCGGTGCGGTCATTAGCCATATGACCATGAGAGTTAAGGGCTAATGTAAAGGGAAAACGTGCTAAAAAAATGCAGGAAATGTACAAAGCAAAAAATAGAGCGGCAGGAAATGAGGCTTAGAGCGTGTCAGTCATGAACATAAGAGGGATAGTGGAGAGTGGTTACGGTTGGAACTGCGGAAGATTATTAAGAATAAGGCTAACTGCTGATAGAAGTGGTTTACACCTGATGAATTTTACAGCCGCTTCGTTAAAAAAAAACACAAAAATTAAATTAAAATTTATATCCATTACCAAGCACATATAATTACATATATAACTATAAAAGAATGTAAGAGCTTAAACATTTTCTAAAGAAATTTTGTATCTCTCGTTGTACAAATAGTTTTGTTAAAAGTTGCGCAGCAATATTTAATTGCTTACACTTCATTGTTTCAACATATTCTAATTTTCTTTTCTAAATAGTTTTTTATTTTTTATTTCATATGTGTAGTTTTTATATGAAAAATCTTAATATCGTTTTTTAGATATTCACATTTATTCTATTCAGCTATTTTTAAGCATATTATATTTTGGTCTATTCTATTATATTCTACTTTATATTTTTGCTTATTAAATTTTTTATTCCTTATATAAATTATTATATTCCATTTCGATGCATCTAATAATTTAAAACAATATTCTTTCTTTAATATCCATTAAAATTAACTATTTATATATATTTAAACTCTTATTTCTTAATTCCGCTCACTTTTTACACGTTATAATCGATCTTTTGTCCATTAGCAACCCAAAGGCTCCTTGGAAGGGCACCTTTTTGAATTCGCATCTGTTGGAGTGGGATCGCTATGATTTGGACTGGCCGGAGTTCAATAAGCGGGCACAGGCCTATCTCAACATAGGTGAGTACATTGATTGTCCCACTCTTAAATACCTTGAATACCCAACCATCCGCACCACATACCGTACCAACTCTGCCAACTAACGAACACAATTTGATGCGTGGGCTTTGGTTGCAATTGGATTTGCATTTGTTTGGTCTCTGGCAGGAATACCGCCGACAGTGGGCTACAAATACCGTCAGATTTACATGAATTTCTGGAACAAAGAGTTGCCGGACGAGCTGAATCAAATTGCGGCGATACAGGAGCAGGGCCAACAGCAGCTGGCCGGAAACGAGGTGATTACGGGTCACATGAGCAAATACGGGGCGCGTGACAATGGCGCCGACGATCCGGTGCGTACGCTCAAATTGCTGCTCCAGGAGCCCATGCCAACGGGCAGTGAGCAGTTGGAGACCGCTGCGGAGAACATGTACAATGCCCCGCCCACATTCGGCCATGTCCACAGGCAGGAGGGCGTGACCACATCCGGCGAGGAGGCAGCAACGCCGCCAACGCAGCACAGCAGCGACTATGGAGAGGATGGAGCCGCGTCGGCTTCGCCAGCGACGCCCGCCGAGCCCGTTGCCAAATCGGAGACGACGCTGCAGCTGCTCATCGTGCTGATTGCCATCTTCCTAGTGCTGAACGTGGCCATCTACGCGACGTTTTTGGTGCGCCAGCGCCGCAAGCGGCACACATCGCTGCAGCGGAAACTGGGCGGCAACATGCTCAGCTACGATGGCGCCAACGACGATGAGCTGAAGCGCTGCAGTAAATCGCGCGACGGCGACGATAGCTACATCCTGGACATGGTGCGCAAGTCCAATACCTACGAGGCCATCAAGACGGGCCAGCGCTCGCCGGCTAACGGCTATGCCATGCAGCGCCAGCTCAGCTGCTCCACGGTGGACACACACACCAAGGTGTGCGAGTGGATGTCGGCACAGCATCCAAATGCGAATGCAAATTCGAATGCGGCACAAAAGCTGCTCAAGTCGGGCAGCTTTAATACCAGCCCGCCGCCGCCGCCTGTCGCCCAGACGGATGGGCGCCTCATCATCTGCCAGGACATTGAGGTGGCCGACGCCGCTTTGCTGACCCCGCAGCACATGCACGAGACGCAGGAGGGCATGCACTATGAGCTGCTGCTGCAGCGCCAGCACTCGGCGCTGACAGAGCCCAGCGAGGCCATATTGCGGCCGCTGCAGCACAGCCACGCCCACTCGCACTCGGATCCCGTGGACATGATTTTAGCCGCAGACGAGCAGGTCACGAGCTTTGTGCACGCCGATGATGTGGACATCAATGTGACCAGCCGCGACGAGGACGCCCTTGTGCTGCAGCCCCTCACCGCCGCCCAGCAGCTGGAGCTGCTGCGGCAACGCAACTATCCGAAGGTGCTGCCGACGGTGCACGATTTGAGCACGTGCCACAGCCACAAGCGCAACTCGCTGCCGCCGCAGAACTTTGCAGCACCGATGCCCCCGCCGCGCACCATCAGCAGCACCCTGGGCCGCCGGCGGCGTCGGGATAGCAGCAATATAACCACATCGCCGTTGATGCTGGCGCACGACTGCGGCGATGATGAGCTGAATGAGCCACAAATCACGCAAAACACACTGATTGTGGGTCCCATAGTGCCCAAGTCGCCGGCGGCCTCGCTTAAGCGGATCAAGCACGTGCCAAGCAGCCGCCCATTGGATGCGGATGCCGTCACGAGCACGCTCAGCGGCTCGTTTCAGTCGTTCGAGTCGGTGCCGCCGGCGCACGAGGCGACGCCTCCGCAGGGTGAACGCACCGAATGCGTCTATGCGATTGCGGCGAGTGCCAGCGTCAGTTCCCTGCCCGGCGTGAGCTCGCCCGGCAGCTGGTCAGCGCCGAACGGAGACGTCTATGCGCAGCCAACGAAGTCCGCCTCACGAACATCGCTCATACCACGGCCGCTGCAGACGCCAGCTGAGGCACAGCCAGCGTCAGTGACAGCGGCAGCTGATGCGGCGCCCACATCTGCAGCTGCCACGCCCAGCCGCATACCGCAATTGCAGCGTCAGGAGTGGCCTCCGCCTGACAGGCAGCAGACAGCTAGTGCCACAACAGCATCAAATTCTCGCATAGACTCCACCATCTCAAGTGATTCATCGTCCGCCTCGGCTGCCTCTTGGCGCAACTCGACGACATCTTCGTCCTCGTCCTCGACGGGCACGGTGCGAACGGAACTGCAGCAATGCCCCCAGCAGCCGGGTCGCAGCATTGCCACCCATATATAGAAGGCACGCCCAGCGGTGTCCTCAATTTGACACCATCAGGCACAGCCCGCTGTGCCCCGCAATGCGACAGCAACAGCGTCAGCGACAGATCCCGTGCTGCCAAATCCTTTGACGGCTTGTGGTTTTTGACTGCAATGGAAGCCACTCACGCGCGGCGACCCGCTCGAAAATTTTCTAGTGTTTGCGCAAATTTAATAATACATTTTGGTCGAAAGTTTATCTTTGGCTTGGCGGTCGGATTGCATCAGAAAAGTCGAGTATTGGAGAACCCCACCAGGAGCTGCAGCTTGTGGTCGCTTTGGTGGGCAAAAGTTTTGCAGCAACTTCAAGTTGCAACGCTTTGATTGAAATTAGAGAGCACGAATATCGAAATAGCTAATGAAAATTCAAATATAAGTTTCGCGAAAACTGTAAGAAAAGAAAATCGGCAAAATTACAGGAAGGTCTTAACAGAAATGATTTTATTTAGTTAATTAATATAGAAAAAAATAAATTGGTTTTCAAGTAAAAAAAACGACAAAAAATATCTTGGGAGGTATTTGAAATAAATTAAAGATGAATTTATGCCATACAAAATATACAAAATGAGAGAAAATTAATTGCATGAGATTTTTTATATATTCTTAAGCCTATAAGAACATCAATTGAAAAAAATTAAAATTTAATATATGATTAATTATAGAATAAAAGTCAGTCAATCAAATATAAAACTTAAGTAATAAGATAAGAAAATGTAAGTGGACTAAAGCAATATAAGAAAAACTTAAAATAAAAAGTAGATATAAAATGGAAACTTGCATATAGCTTAGAGTACATCTCCACCCAAAGATATACAAAATATATAACAATTATTTCATGCTATCATAAAATATATGGAAAAAAAGATATACATATTCCTTACATAAATGTAAGAATAATAATGAAATAAGATACAAGAAAAAGAGCCCAAGCAAGAAAAAACTGCTGCTGAAGCAAACAGATTTTATTTTTAACGAAATCTTCAACAAGTATTATGAGAAAATAAATGGCGTAAACTGATTGCTTTACGATTACCGAACACATACATATATAATTATATAATTAAGCAGAATTTATGAACTAAGTAAATAACAATAAACCCGAATATAAGCTCATAAAAATTTAAGCATATACTCAGACAGATAATTGCTATCTGTTTACTTAGGCTAATTGTTCAGTGCCACAACAAAAACAAAACTTTACCTGTTTGCTCGTATTGTTACCTGCAAAGAAGCCCAACAATACGCAATTTCATCGGCAACAAATTGGCCCAAACTATTGTGTCAGCAATTTGGCTCAAACAGACGTTGCTTATGTAGCCCCGTTGTTGGTGCTGCCAACTTAATTTGAAGTCATGGCAAAATCTCAAACAATGTCAACATTTATACAGTTGCAAATATCTCAAATATTTTGGATTTTCTGTGCAGTTGCCGCCGCAGGGAGTTACAACAAACTTGTCACCGCAAAATAGTTCTTTAGCAGTTGCCTAAACTCTATCCTGGTTGACATAAAGTTTTGTGACTGCCTTTTGGCCAGGCCCTTTGCGTTTGCGACGCATTACCTTTTGATTTTCCACTGAATTGAGTTATTGTGTCGACATTTTCTTATGGTGGTTTTGTATTTTATTCAAATGTGCCGTCAGGGAAACAAGGCAACAACTTTGGCCGACAAGTCAAAATAAAAGATTATTTTTTTTTCTTGGTAATTTGAAATCTGTGCCGTAAACAGAACCAAAACGCAGACCGTACAAAAGTTGTAATTAAATTGTATGCTCAATTGAATTGTTTGGTTGTCAAGGTGCAGACGGCGAATCCTTTTCGCATTTTCATATTTTCACTTTTCCATAAATATTTGTTTTGCGCTAATTTTTTAAGGTCTTTTATACTTTATTAACGCGCCCCGCAGGCCGCCAATTCTGAATTAAATAGGGGTGCTCAATAACTTGTTGGAATCACATAAATTACCTATATAAAGCTATTAACTGGTATTGCTTTGAGCTTATCTTTGAAGTTGTCGAAGCAGTGTCGAAAGGATTGACACATTTTTGCACTTCAAAGAGCGGCACAGTGAGGATAAGACATCCTGTGGTTTCACATATGAATGCCTCAATTTCCAGCTGTACGAATTTGCCTGCTGGTCGTTTCCGTGTTAATTTGCCACAATTTCCAAATGCTTTGAGCGTTTTCTTCACTCAATTTTAACACACAATTCATCGTTTTTTTTTTTATGCTTTGCTTTTCAGTTTTCTCAGCATGTGGGTTATTGCTTTTTGAGTATTTGCCTTTGTCTGTTGTTTAGTCTTCTACATCATAGAGGGAAAAGTGTTTAAAGCATTTAGTTAATTAAATCGGGCCCAACATAACCATAAGAATGACTACAATCGCAAAATGCCACCGTGCTACGTAACTTGGGAAAGCTTACTCTATATTTGTGCAGAACTTTAAAGGATTCTCTGCAATTTCGCTTTACGTCGGAAAATTTCCAAATATTTCTAATTGACTACACTTTGTTACAGCAGTTTTTCTTTTTGATTATATGCATGCCTTCGAGTGGGCTTCTTTCTGACTCTGTGGTGTTTTTCAATATGTTTTACAGCTGTAGTAATATAATTATATATGACAAATTTACAGTTTCAGGAAATGACAGAAAAATAGCTATTGATTTTAGGCAGACTATTTTCTTAGAAATACAAAATATTTGATATATACATATGGTATTATAATTTTAAAACAGGCTTAAATGTATATCGAAAATTATTTAATTTGGGTTAAATTTGTCATTAATAATTATCTATTTTTATTTATTTTTTATTTATTTTTTTTCTGGTACTTTCTATATGTTTAATTATTTTAATCTCAATATTTTCACTCATTATTTTGGGTTTAATTTTCAACGGTCTTAAATGTTAATTAACCAAAAATCACATTTTTATATTTGTGTTCTTTAAACTGTAACCGCCAGCCATAAACTAATCAAAATTCCTGCCCAAAAAAAGCACACAAATTATTTACCAAAATTTGCTGACAACCACAAATTAGTGTTAGCTCTGGGGAGGATTAAAATGGAATTCTGTAAGATTGCTAGCGAAATAAAACAACGTAAATACGAACAAAAAAGGTGAGAAGACAAAAGCAGAAACCATAACTGAAACTTCCTGGAGACGGGCAAAATTCAAGCATAAACCAATTTTTGGCCCGAGTTTTGATTTATATTTGCCAGTTTTCCAAATATTTTTTTTGTGGTTTGCAGACGGAACTATTTAAATTGAAAACCTGTGGCCAGAGGCAACATAAAATATACAGTAAATATTTATTGCAGCTTAATATTTAATCGCATTAAATTAAATGTGTCAGCGGGCAGGGGAAAAAGAATTAAGTAAAAATTATATAAAATAAATTTGCATTAATTTAATGCGACAGGCAGGTAAATAATGATAATTGCTCATAATAAATGCATATGTAATAACATTTTTCTGAAATTTCTGTACACAGGACTTAAACGCATCATGACTAATTACTGCACTTTATAATTAGTATTATAAGATTAATATTATTAAGCTATTTATATATATCCACAAAGATAAACAATAAATCACCAACAAGGTCAATGATTTAAATGCAATATCATTCAGCAATAAACTGGTTAAACATTCCACAACATGACAAGCCCCAAACCCTATTTAAATACAAAACCAGAAAAAAAATCGAAAATCAAAATATACGGAATGCAAAACAAAAGCCCAAAAAAAAGTAAGCAAAGGCAAATATGCAAATTATGTTTTCCCGTGTATTCACTTTGTATGATGATGGCTTTTATTTAATAAATAAATAATCTTTTTTTTATTAATGCTGTGCTGGGACATTGTTTGACTTTTTAATGAAAATTTTCATAATTTAATAGGCAGTAAGCACAAATCAACAAAACGACATAACTTTAAATAAACATGTGTAAATTATTTAAAAGCCAAACAATTATTATATTCTGTATTTATTTCTGTAAAATGAAAAAAAAAAGTTAAGCTGCAAATAAAATTACATTCTACATTTAACATTGAATGTTTCCATTATTTTTTGTTACAGCTTTGGTTGGAATGATTGCTTTAACATGGTGTGGTTAAGTATATAATCAAAATATTTTTTCAGCAGCATTAAAAGTGTTAATATATCAGACACATTTAATACATGTTAAATGCACACCTTTGCATGACTATTTGCAAAATTTGGGTAGAATCCCACATATTTAATTTATTTTATAAGGTGTTGTTCCATGTAAAACAAAACAAAGTTTAATTTGATCAATTTTTGTTGACGTGTCCAAAGCAAATTTTTAATTTGTATAGAAAATATTTTGAAGCATAAAGGTGGTAGTTGGTAAATTTACAACAATGTGCTTGAAAGAGTAACTTTAAGCTGAAAGGCATCAACACAAAAATATATGTGTTCGGTATGAATACTCAATTTGCGTTTTCACATCAAAAGCGTGTTAATATTGAAGGCACAGAATATTAAAATTTTAGGCATTTTGTGAAAATATTTTAATGATAAATACGTTAGTTTAATTCAACTTGGCTTTTAGTCTCATTAAGCTGAAATTACATCGTCAGTCATTTTGTGGTTACATTTATTTTGTTTGTATTCGTATTATATTCAAAATAATTTTGCTGAAATAATACAAAAATAGAAATAATTAAATATAATCACTTCGCTTTGGCTATTGTTGTTATAGCCAATTTTCGTGTGTCGAGTATATTTGCAACACATTTCAGTTTTCACTCATCTGTATAATTATTTGTTTGTTTGGGTTGTGTGTTGTGGTTGAAGTTCAATAGACTGCAAAATTGCAACGTTTATTGTAAGTGGAATATAAACAAAATATTTTCCGAAATTGCATTTGAATAGCTTCGAACAGTAATTAAAGCTTATGTTTAGAACTTTTTGCGATAATACATTATTATATCATTATTATATATATGATGCAAACTGGTAAGTTAGAAAAATAACAGTAACGCAGGCAGAGAAAATTAATATGAAATTAAAATAAATAAATATAAATATAAATTTAACAAAAATACCAAAAAAAAATTTTGGTCCGTGTATAAAAAATAGAAAAATGTAAAAAAAAAACAATGTACATTAAAGTTAGAATTCGAAATAAAAAGATTGATTTAAGTTAATTTAATTATACAATTTAGCTTTAAGACAAAATAATATAAAGGACCACACCTGAATAATTTAATTGTATATATGGAAGTTTCTATGACTTTTTCTGTATTCACACTTGGCTTATTTCATGCATGCACTTACTTTTTTAATTTTTCTGCAGCAGAAATACAAAGACACAGGAACCAAAGCAGAATTACAGTAAAAAAGGAATTCTCGAACAGTAAATGGCGGAACAGCAAAGGGCAAGAAACTTTATAAAACGTGACTTGAACTGGAAGCAGCAGCAGCAATAGCGGCAACGGTGGCATCAAAATGCGCCGCCTGCAACGTAGCAATGTGGCAATGTCGTCTCCCGCCTGACTGGCTTCATGACTGCACGAGACTAACTGGCTTTGAATAGCAATTAACGCTATGATATTGCGGTTCACCGGCACGTGGCATGCACCATTTGGGCGTGTGTATATGTGTAACTGTGTGAGTGTTAATATGCTAAATGAGACTCATTGACAGCCACTTGGAACCAGCTATTTGTTCTTTATTTATATTTGTAGCATACTTTTCAGCGCCTTGCAGAGTTTTACGTTCCATTTGCTTATTGCAAACTTAACTTGTGGGGACGATGACAGCAATGTCGCCAACGGCGTGCCCCACTTTCAGCTACGTTTGAGGCAATTTGCAATTGGGGTCGTTGCAACACCCTCCCCCTGCAGTGTGTGCCACGCATTTGTCGCTAATTTGGCGCGAATTGCCTTGGCGTCTCCGCTTTCGGTCCCTTTCAGCCAGTTCGGTTCGCGTCTCCCTTTTATAATTGCTTGCATTAATTGTTTTAAATGCACGATGAGCGTACACAAATTGCTCGACAGCGATGGTCTGACTGCAGCCTTTTAACTCAGTTGAGTGCTCTAACACTACGCAACAAAGGTGTCGATGTCTTAACGGGCCACACTTCATTACTGCTCTATATAAAAAAATTATTGCATAACAATCAATTAAAATAATTTAAATAAAAAATTAGTTTTTGTAAATTTGATTTAATAAAAACAATGCCTTTACACTAAATTGATTTTATAATAAACAAAAAAAATCCTCTGCTTTTATATATTTTGCCAAAATCAATTAAATTTTGTTTGCTTTAAGTAATGGTTAATTAATAATACATACTATATTGCGTTTTAAACCAATTTATGTATATACATATATTTTTGTATTTTTATTAATAAAATTTAGTTATGTTTATAGATACTTTTGTTGTCCAGTGTTAGCTTCAATTGCTTCGTGTAGCAACAAGAAATTGCAAATGTTTTTATTATAAACAAAGTGTGTGTGTTTGAGTGTGCGCGTGTGAACGTGTTCGAGTGCGTGTGTTGGTTTGAACTTTTCGCCGTTTCAAGTCGAAATCTATGCGCATCAATATTCAGTGTGCTGCTTTTACTAGCATCGAGAGATGGCAGCCTTGCAGTCCGACCTCCTCATACCGAACACCCCGCTATCTGTAGAATCGATAGCAGCAGCAATCTCAATGCGAATCCTCGACGAATCCATACGCCAAACGCCAGCTGATGTTTGCTTTACGTAATGGAATTGTGCGGTGAATGGTGCGCGGTGGCGTATTTTCGCCTTGAAACCGGGCTTGCTTTGGCTTTTTATACCCTGAACCCAATGAAAACGGATAAAAAGGGTAAAATGGTTTTGTGCACAGGTATGCGACAGGCAGAACAAGGCATCTTTTAACCCATAAAGCCTATGTTCTTGATCAGAATCAATAGCTGTCATAGGGTATCTTCTCGTCGGACATTCCCTAGTAGAAAATTCTGACTTGTTCTCTACTGACTTTTTATTGTGTGTGCGCGTGCGGGCATATGTGTGTGTGTGTGTGAATTTTCTTTGGCTTGGCGTACGGATTGGCGGTTCAGAGGCTTTCAATTGGCTTGCGGCGCGGCGCGGCGATTGGCGTGTGGCATGCGTCAATGTTTCAACATTTGCCGAGCACATTTTCGATGCCGCTTCATTCAATTTATTTTCGACAGAAATTAAATAAAAATACGCATACATTAAATTGCGACAGGGTCGCATTGGCATAAGCTGATTATTCTGACATGTTTCAAATAGTTGCCAAATGCACTCAACAGCTGTTGCCACGGTTAACATAAATATTGAAGTGCCCATAATTATAGCAGAAGAAGAAAACGTACTTGATCATATAGGCACTTGGATATCGCAATGGTTTCTCTGCAGCTTTCAGCCTTGAGGACAAGTTTTGTCTTACACGCACCAGTGTTGTTCAACAAAGCAGACACGTGCTCGTATTAGCTACCAACTAAGTGTTGTTATTCCACAGTTTTACACCACAATTACCAGCTCCACACCCGTACCCCGAAACCCCCCCTCTCATCGGCCAATCGCACTAACTACGTGCCGCACGGCAGCTACGTGTCGAATTCCGGAATATCCCCACGTTACTCATAAATGTTAGACAATGTCTGCAGCATGCAGGCGTGTGTGTGTGTGTACGTGTGTGAGTGTGTCATGTGCATGTTTCGGCATCTTTCGGCAGCGCCTCGCATAGCTCAGAGAGACTCACATATGCCTGCCCATTTAAGTGTTTTTTCGGCATATCCCCACAAACTTCTCCGGCTGCTCGTCTTTTACAGCGTAATCATATCAGCGCCACATTTTGTCAACCGTTACTCTTTATGTGTATGTGTGTGTGTGGTGCAATATGCTTTACATGCTGTCCCTGTAGTTGTTTGCGTTCCACTTTTTCTCGTGTTTTGTCAGTTTCAATATTTTACATGGCTTAGACATGCCTGAAGGGTTCGCTGTGAGTGCACTCTGAATGGGTACGGATTATAAATAGTTCACGAACACGTTATGAAATTGTTCAAGCACTTTGTTGTTCAAATATATATTTACAGCCATTTGGATATAAATATAGATAAATCCAATAAGCAAACAAGGGAGGACCGCTCAACAACAGTGGAATAAATATCTAGCAGAAATATTGTTTTGAAATATAAATTGAATATAAATTCATTATAATATTTGGATATTATAATTCAACAATTTTACAGTATTTTGGTTTTCAAAAAAAGTTCTATATATATGTCAAATTTTTTTAAATAAGGATTTACAATTCGCAATGTTGTCACGACTTTAAGAGTTGATAAATAGAAATATTAATTATAATTATTTTATCATTTGTTAACATAAATGACCAAAACACTTGAAAATTATTTGTAAATTTTATATTTAACGTTTTACGTTTTACAAACGTTCGTTCAAAACGATGTTACTATTAAAATTTTAGTGGTTACATTTTCCCAGATAAATCAGCTCTATGAGCACTATGGTTTTTCTTTAGCTGCTGCCTTTCTCACGGTTCTTATGAAAACTCAAGCAAATCTTTCCGCATTTATAAATTCAGCAATTTCTCTACCTCGGTATGCAAAGCGTACTCAAACTCGTACACTTTAATGAATGAATTGAAGTTGAAGTATATCTAGTAGATACAATGTAACCCATTGAAACTTTTACATTCTTGTTAATAAACTAACGATTCGCAGTGTTCAAAGCCGTGCTCTATTCCAACGCCAGTCACCCAGAAAGCCATACACATCATTTCGATGTCAATTATTTTGCCGTCAAGAGTTGACATAGCTTTTATATGTAGTCGGGGTGACACGCCCCCTTTCCACCAACATCGCAACCAGTCCCTAGAAACAGAGCCAAAGCCAAAGCCAAACGCAGTCATATAGCGAGATATTCTTCTTCGGTCTAAGTATGTATGTATGTTGTTGTTGTGTCTGTAAATTCTTTGTCGTAGCACTTTGAGGCGGGTTCAGGTTTCCATCCAACGTGTCTCCGTTGTGCTCATCATTGAGTTGAGATGGCTGCCTCGTTATGCTTTTTGGCAGCTTTTGCTCTCAGTTTAAGCTTAGTCAAATTGGAGCAAATTGCAGCTAAAGGCACTCGCAAGGTAATTGCAAAAAAAAAAAAAAAATAAAAAAAATAAATAAAGCTTCAACAAGAAGAAGAGCGGCAAAATTGCTAAATTGTTGTTCCTAATGATGATGGGAGTTCTTAAAGAGATTACAAAATGCAACTAGTGACATAAACTTGTGTCAACGTTGCGCCGAAGATTAAATACCCTAGCTAACATAAAAAGAAAATATGTACATATATATGTATATATCTATTTATGTCATCAATGTGAGACTTGCCTATGCGATATAGAAAATGAAATACCCCTGCAACAATGAAGAAGAATTTACTTAGAGAGTATTCCTGTATTTCTAAAGTTACAAATGTGGTTCTTATTTTCCCTCATGCCTTCTAAAGTTCGCTTGCAAGGGAATTAAATAGTAGGGTTGCCACGTGGTGTAGGCCAACTGTCACTAGGCAAACGTAGCCAGCTGGCAACACTTGAAGCCGTAAGTTTTGCTAACCTAAATAATTGTTCGATGCTGAATTTGTATATAAAACTTGTGATTCGTCTTCACTGTCAAACTTAAACACCAACAACAACAAGCAAAGAAAAGGAGCCGACGTCGATGCCATGTCAAAGGAAGACGCTGACGTTATTGAAACGCTTCTCCTGGGCCCAAGGCTCAGACACAATATGAGCAGCAGCGTCGGCGGCGACGACGACGAGCAGAGAAAACCCAAGCCCAAAAAGATGCTCAACGATCCGCGCTTTCAGATCCGTCCGCTGCAGCAGGTGGCGTCCGCGTGCACCGGGGCCATGATCACAGCCTGCTTCATGACGCCACTGGACGTGATCAAGACCCGCATGCAATCGCAGCAATCGCAGTCAAACAAGTGCTTCCTCTACTGCAATGGTCTGATGGATCATTTGTTCCGCTTCGGCGCCCATTCGCCATTACACGCCACGATGGGCGACACCCCTAAGCCGCAGTTCCGGAGCACACTGGACGCCCTGATCAAGATCAGTCGCCACGAGGGCATCGCCGCACTGTGGTCGGGCTTGGGTCCCACGCTCGTATCGGCGCTGCCCTCAACTGTTGTCTACTTCGTGGCCTACGAGCAGTTTAAAGCCAGATACACCGCCATCTACCAACGGCACCTGACGTCGGCTCAAAATCCGCCTGGCGACCAGTGGCCGACGAACCAGAGACTGCCGCTGGTGGTGCCCATGCTGTCGGGCGTGACGGCCCGCGTCTGTGCGGTCACCTTTGTCAGCCCCATCGAGCTGGTGCGCACCAAGATGCAGTCGCAGCGGCTCAGCTACGCCCAGGTGCTGCAGTTTGTGCGAAATGTGATCGCGCTGCAGGGGATCGCGGGCTTGTGGCGGGGCTTGCCGCCCACCATACTGCGGGATGTGCCCTTCTCGGGCATCTATTGGCCCGTTTATGAGTACCTCAAGATCTCGTTCAGCAACGGCAGCGGAGAGCCCTCGGTCGGCTTTAGCTTTGTGGCCGGGGTACTGGCCGGTTCGGTTGCGGCTCTGGTCACCTGTCCCTTCGATGTGGTCAAGACCCATGAACAGATCGAGTTTGGCGAACGCTTCATCTTCACGGACTCCCCCAGCAAGGAGCTGAACAAACAGTCCACCTACAGCCGCCTGGCGACCATTTATCGTGTCTTCGGACTGCGCGGACTCTTCGCCGGCTACGCCCCGCGGCTCATCAAAGTTGCGCCCGCTTGTGCCATCATGATATCTACCTTTGAGTACAGTAAACTTTATTTTTTCCACTACAATGTGCATCGGCACAACGAGCAACTGCTGATGATCAATCGCAATGCGGAGCTGGTGAAGGAGGACGATATTGAATAGGTAACCGCCGCTGTTTTATGTCGTCAAGTATTCGCCATCTTTCTTATATAAATAAACCATGTACATATATTTCATGTTAAATTATTAATGCTTTGTGCTGTAATTAACCACATGGAAATCAATTTACATATTCACCGACCGGGGGCGAATTTTTAAGGTCGCTGTGCGAAACTTCTGTTGACTTCTGTTGTTGATTTAATTTAACATTTGCACAAGCGGAGACCTAAAAGGATGTAATGAAAATGAAATTGCAAGCAACACTTCCCATTCCAAAGATAAATAAGATTCGTAGAAATTCTTGAGTTTTCATATACCCTGTACCCTTAAACATATGGCGTAGGTTAGTAAATCTGTGCAATATTATGTTGTATGCGATTATCTATTTTGTGAAGTTTAACCGATTCTTATATTGCATAACTATTACATAACTATATTTTTTTATGAAAATATATTTTTTTTTTTGTTATCAATTTTAATAATAAATAAATAAAATTTTATTATTTAACCATCAAAGATTTCATATAGATAATCTGAAAGCACACTCGAGCAGGTTTTTTTCTAAATTTTTTCAAATAAGCTGTATAAGCCTGTATAAAAACAGGGTATTTTTAAACCTTAACCTGTTTGTCGATGCAATGTTACTTCAAACAAATTTCTGCATGCATGAATATTTGTTATATGGAAATGAAAGTATGACGGAGTTGACAAATATGAAGCCGAGACTACATACAGAATAAAAATTGAAATAAGACATAACAAAATTAAATTTATATGTTTACAACAATACAAAAAAAAAAAATGTACAAACTGAAAACAAATAAGAAAACAAAATTTTAATATAAAAAAATTAAAGATGGCTAAAGAGTTAAAGTTTCTCTGTTTTACTTTAAATCTTTCTCAAAAACTTTAAATATTTTTAATTTCTTTTCTCTCGTTTTGCTGTTATCTTAAATATTTTCTTTAGCTGATGTGGAAGGCTGTCAAGGCTCGAAAGCAATGCCCATTTCAATTCCAGTTACTTGAACAATAATCGAATTGCTTTGCAGCACTCCATAACAGTTCCCTGGTAACGTAAAAAATTAAAAAAAAAAAAAAAAAGGCGAAAATCGAAAGCCCAAGCGGCAACTTGAATCGAATTGTACCAAATCCAAACAATTCACACAACAGTCCAGTGAAACCCGGCGAATGGCGAAATTATTGTTCTGTTGCAGCAAATGCGGTCATATAAATCAGAAATATCAATCTAAACACAAGCAATTAAGAAATGCTTTTGTATGTAGCCACTGCGAGCGGGAACGGGGTGCGGAGGTCAACTTAATTGCGTTTTGGGAAACGAGTAAAAATAATTAAAAATATCTATTTTTAACTCAATTTCCCAATAATAAAACAAAATTGAGCAACTTTTTTTTTTGTTTTTTTTTTTGTTTAACCATTGAACAAAGTTTACACAGCATGTCGAAAGGGTGGCCAGTGGAGTACATAAAGCATATTTCTGTTTGTGTTGACCGCAATTTGGCAAAGTAGCCAAAGAGAAATTAAAAAAAAAGATGGAAGGGTAAAATAACTGTCAGATAGCGATGGGCACAAATCTGTGCTTTTTACTAACAGTGACTGACGGCCACCGATGAACGAAAAACTGTGATTTTGACTGACAGAGATAGGCGTTGCAAATATGCATACATATGCATTAAAATTCAATACAAATTGTGTTTTATATTGACCTAAAACGTATTAATTTTTTTTTTTTTGTTTGTAATATATTTTTATTGTATTCTCTCAATTTAACATAGTTAGGCCGAAGAAACATTTAGTCTACTTAGTACAAACTAATTTGTACAAAGAATAATAAGTCTAAAAGTATCTTTCACATGCATATACATAAAAATATATATATTTACGTTGTACTTATTTTTATAATAGTTTCTTATGATATTCTCATCATTTTTCCATCACAGATTCATCTTAAACTGTGTGTGAAATCTGACGGGCAACTGGAAAACTGGCGTTTAACGTTGAAGTGTTCTTTGTTAAACGAAAATTGCAATAAAGCGCATTAAAAAATATGCGTTCACTTAAATAATTGAAATTATATTAAAGTGAATTTCAAGCATCCGCCTGTGTAAGCCAATTGGTTGCTTAACCACATGAAGCTCCACCCCAGACCCCACACATCAAGCCCGCCTCACAAGTAATACATCCTTTATTTTTTTGCCTATATATACATTAAATATTTTTTTTTGTACTCTGCCAATTGCTTCGCTGTGCTCGGGGCGTGGCCGTAGTCCATATATATTCCGTCAGGCTGTTGCCTGTTGCTGTTTTTTATCCTTCTCTGCCAGCTTCAAAAATATTTGCGCTAGCATCTGAAAAAAGTTGTTGATGGCCTGCCCAATTGGGGAATTGTTGTTCCTGCAACTGCTGTGGCTGCCATCCTTCAACATTTGCCTGGCATGCGCCTCGGGTGGGAGGATAGGAGGGAGGCAGTTTGGTTTTTGTTTGCTTGTTGCGTTTGGTATTTGCATTTAATTGTTGTATTAAAAATATACCAGCACGCACGGCCAAAACGCCTTATTTATGGCCCCTAGCATGTCAGTCTACCCTCTCGTTTTGCTCCTTCTTTTTTTTGTGTCCTGTAAAAACATTGACAGGAAGTGGGCGTGGCAGGCAGTTTCGATATTTCATGCATGCCCTGAAATTGATTTGCCTCACTCTGTGACTTAAGCAATAAAAATGATTTAAGCTGATTTAATGGGGTGTTATCTTTAATGGAGGCTTTGGCCGAAGGCTCTTTGTTGGCAACTAATGAGTTTGGAGATTTAAAACTTATCTTATTAAAACTAAGCTTATTAAATATTTTCGCAACTTAGTAGAAATTAAAGAAAATTAAAGAAATGCAATTAATTCAGTTTCTTTCTGATTTTAATTGGCTTTCATATTGAAAACTGTATCGAAAACTATTTGCTTAATTGTTTAATTTTATGCGATTGGTTTGTTTAAGCTTTATTAAAAGCGTGCAACAAAATCCTTGCAGCCAGCTAACAACTTGTTTAACTTGTAGTTTTAAAACACGTTTGTAGTTTTCAAATAGCATAGCTGTTGATTTTCCTCTAAGCCAGCGCCAAAGAAAACAATTTTCGGCATGACCTTGCCGGAGCGAGCGTTTAATTAATTTCTAGAGCTTAGCCATATAAACGGCAGCCAGTGCTCAAACAAAGACAATTGAAAACAGTTGATTTAAGTGTGATTGGCTAAAAGATACCCTGTAACTAACCACTTCTAAATTTATTAAATAAATATTAATTATTATAAAGAAAAAGTAAACAACATTTTTATTTCATATTCCAATTTTATTGTAAACACGTATTTATCTAATATAGGTATTCTAGCTTTTATAAATAAGATAAGACAGTGAGTGAAATTTCAAAATTTGCAATATAATAACAATATTTTCTAAAAAAACTTTACACAATTTAATTATATTCGTTTTATAACTGCAGGGTGTATTGCAACATAATATAAAAACAGAAAAGTAGATGAAAATAAAACGGAACGGGACAAACTGCAGTCAATTTAAAAACGCGATTAATTTTTCAAGGTCTAGAAAACTGCTGATGTCTTTAAAACTGACAACACAAGTTTTTAATTAGCAGCAGCCTTTTTGTTAATTTTTGCGTCGTCTATGCCCAAACGCCTGTTATCCTTTTTTCCGGTTTTCCGTGTTTGCACGCACCTGAATTGGTTTGGCAGAAAAGGGAAATTTTAATTAAAAAATACAAAACAGAAGAGGAAATATGAAATAAAATTTTCAGGAAAAATGCTTGCTTGTTTGTAGAATCAGAAATGAATTTCAAGGCTAACGGCATAAAAGTTTGTCAATATCCTGTGCATATATCCTTTGACCCAAGCTTTGCACGTTTGCTTTTGCCGGCCTTTCCAGGCTTTTGATAATGCAAACCGATTCATAAGCGGATCTTTCAAATTATGAAATGCTACTTATTGTGATTTAAATTATATTGTGGTTAATTTGAACCACACTAAAGACCAGCCATTTGAAGCCATTTGTTGGCTGGCGTTTTTCTGACGTTTTCGGCGCAATTTGCCTGCAAAATTTTTTTATAAATCCTGTTTCCATTAATTTCCTCTTTTCTCCTTTTTTCTGTTTCGTTTTATGCTCGTTGCTCTATATGCTACTTGGGTCGGTTTATTTTGCTCTGTACGCCGAGCCAACTAAATTATTAAAGCGATAATGGCCCGTAAAACTCATAAATTCATTCGTGGCCGCGAATCGCAAATGGGCTAAGCTAAAAGGTGTTTGGTGCACGCAGTGCCTGCCATTAAGAGTTGGGTTATTTATAATGTGCCAACTGCGTAATTGATCTCGTTTCGAATATAATTTTTGCTGCGGAATGTCTCGAAATTAAACGTTTTAATGTCTAATCTACCACCGACTCGTACAAAACGTGAAAATTATCTGCGTAATATGCTTTATTATTTTCTAGCTCTGCGCCCGGCATTGTATGCTAATCGTTTTTATAAACTTTTCATTATTTAATCTATTTTTCGTACTTATACTCATAACATAAGCAGGCAAGTTGAATTGCTCTTTTAAGCCACATGAACAATGCTTTGCCATCTTTGGAAGACTTTTTCGCTCTTTCTATTCTGCTTAGCTTACGGTATTCATGAATAATTTATGACTCAAACTTTATAAAAAAAAAAAACAAATGAACTCAAGTGGCCAGAAACGCTTTGAGTTTCTTTCAGACATTTTGCATTGACTTAGTATTCTAAGTTTGAGAAATATTTTGCAAACAGATTGATAATCATTTGATCATATTTCAAGCACACCGAACTCCGGTATTTGGTTTTTTTTATATCTTCATTAATGAAATGGCTAACTGGCATTTTATTTAAATTTTGTCAAGACTAATTGTATTTTATTTTTTCGTGACTCTTTTATATTTTTTTTTATCATTTTAATATTTATCATAGACTACATAAAAGTTATTTTAGAATTTGTATATAACATTTTTTTAAACGTCCTGAACCATACACGAATAAATTTAATCTAAGAATTGCTTTAGAGGGAGAATAAATGTTATTTATTATGACAAAAATGAAATATTTACAGGACGGAATAAGAAATATGTTCAAAATTCAATTATAATGTAATAAATCTTAAAACAATATTAAGAAAGTTATTATCAAATTGGTTTCACTAGCTTCAATGCAATTTGCATATCCAACGAATTATTTCTACAACAAAAATAATAACAGTAAAGTACCTGAAACACATCAGTTAAGAAAATCTTTGAGGCTTGCCGCCTTAAAAAAAATAAAAAAACAAAACGATCATAAAAGGAGACAACAAAAATGTTATGGTTGATTTTGGTTAATTTGCATACAAAGTTTGGCCAGGTCGTCACCAGCGACTGCTTCTTTTTTTTTTTGTTTTTCCCGTTACAAAAATGGTTTTTCATTTTTGATAACACATCATATGTAAATATTTACTCGCACAGCCACACATAAACATGCACACGCACATGTTGACCCAAGTTAAAAAAGGGTCGAAGCTGATGGAAACTTCGCGTACAAAAAACAAAAAATGTGGTGCAAGTTGCTTCATTATGACAGGCATTGTTGAGTTAGGCAAACACCAGAATGGGAACAACATTTAATTAAATGATGCCAGCGTTTATTTAGGGGTTTGAAACAATGAACAACCACACAATTTTGTAAAAGTTAAAAAAATAAACACACAATTAAATCAATGCAATTTATATAATAATTAAAAGGAAAACTGTAAAAAATTGTAAACGGAAATGCAGAACAATTGATATTACAATGTGTTTCACATAATGCATATAATTCAAATAAACATGGCTTATAATATTAAAGAGTTTAATATGCATTTCAAATTTCATTGAATTACTTAAATAATAATTACAAGACAATAGTAGCTGTTTGGTAATTAACTTTTTGTCATATTCCATCATGTCCCTGAATATTATGACACAAAAAGAATTTAAGCTGACGAATATTAATTTGAGGCGCGCATTTTAATTGTAATTTGTTGTATGCCGCTCAGTTTCAATTTTACCTTACCTACAGAGCGCTGTGAATTCAAACAGCAGTCTGCCCCTGCCTTTCAAAGACGAGGGGCAACCAGGCACACGACACTGATGAGCAATGGCAGGCGACGATGACGGCTTGGATACGGATACTGGCAATGGCAGCCGTCTCCAGCTGTTGACAGCCGGCTTTCGTCGGGGCACACCCATACACACACACAGACTCACACACACCAATACCCATGCACTCACACACGTGAGCGCACACATACAGATAGCGAGACATTCATCAGTCAGTGCCCAACATTTTTTCGTCGCTTTTGGCTTATGAAATATGTTTTAAATTTTGCAGCTGTTATAGCAACCGACACAGGAACTGCCTGGACAATGCAAAGCAAATTTTGATAGGTTCCAAGAAACATATTCTCCATACCATTTTAAAATTTTAGTTGACTTCTTTTGGGCTTAAATAAAATTTATGTTTGCATAAAATTAACGGTTAATGGTTTGTTTACTTTATATGTTTATGTGAACTATGAATTCAATAAGCTGGTTACATGTTGTAATACAACTTTAAATTTCAACAATGTGCGAATAAATTTCAGGTTAAAACATGAATCGAAATTGTAATTTGGAATACTATTTATCCCAAAAAATTAATTCATGGTAGTCGGTCTAATCTCATATATGTAAATAATGCTTTTTGTAGCCCTTGTAATTTAGTTGCGATGCTTTTTTCATGATGCAAACACAACGCCACAGTCGACGACCAGCACAACGACTAATGACTTGGAATTTGTTGCCCGCCAGCCAAATGAGCGTAACTGGGTGTGCAAGTGTCTGTAAGTGTGTGTATATGGGACAGATGTTGTCACTGCTGTTTGCCATTAACGCCCGGCGCAACCGAAAAAGAGATGAGAAAACTGCAACTTAAGTGCAAGAGCAGCGTAAAAATCATTAAGCTGCAACTGGCATAGCTACACATTTTACACACCCACCGAACACTACACATATCACACAACACAGACTGGCACTGTGTCTGGTAGGCAGGCAAATGTATCTTTTTCCATGCTGGCAGATATGACGTATGAGTTATGTATATGAATTTCATGCCACATCACTCATACGCCCCAGTGGCTTTAATTATACTTACAGCACACAAGCTGAATAGCAGGAATCGAGTTGCTTGCATATTCAATATCAATTGAATTACTACTGTATAAAAGGTATTTCAATAATGATCAATATCAAGTGCAACTCAAGAAAATGAATCCAGTAAGATAATTATGGCAACATTATAAGCACCACATTAAATTCTCTTGCGTGTGCCAAATGCAGCTTAATTTACAATATTGTGGTATGTCTTCAATAAGATACTTCTAATGATCTTATGAATTCTAATGATCTTATGAATTAAAAATATTGTTCTTTTATCTGCATTAAATAAACGAAAACTGTACATAACACTTTACTCGGCAGCTTTTTAAATTTAGATTTTCTTTAAGTTAAAATACAGAAACCTAAATATATATATTTTTTCAGATTGATTTAATGTGTTTATTAGTTAACTGCTTTAATTTGAATTTTTATTTTGTATCCTGCCTGTTTTAAGCAAATTACACTTGACACAATATAAAAGTAATCAACAGCACAGTTGTAAAGTGCAACCGCAAAGCCGCATGGAAAATCATTGTATACAATACATTTAATGAACAACAGGCAACAGCGGCAATTACCGTGCTTTTGATATAACAAAAAAAAAAAAAAATTCCAGCAGATTGATAGAGGGGAGATGGGGTTAAAAATATTACTTTAGTGAACAACAGTCAGTGGCTAACGCGTAAATATTTTATTTATTGTGGTTATATTATTATTACACCTGCACAAAGGATGCGCCTAAAAGCATGCAACACAAAACGACGGCAGCAAAAAATATACCAATGTATTGGCAGGGCAATGGCCATTATTATTGGTATAACTGCTGCCAATGCATTGCAATGTAACAATATTCAGACAGAAACAGGCAGGCAGGCAACCAGGCAGACCGACATACATACATACACACACACACACATATCCGAACGCACACTCGCATAAAGCGGCATTTATGCTGACTGATAAATAACGACACAATTGACTCGCAATCGCGCACACGTTAACGCTGTCAGAGTGAGAGAGATAAAATGCAGTCGAGAGCGTGAGGAACGGCGATGTTGTGAGCTGGAGAGCAAAATAAATTGATGGAGAGAGATTGGCACGCATATTCTATAGAGCTGCTACTGGAGCTGTACAAGGCAAATGCAAAAGTCGTGAATCACGCAAATCAGATGTATTTATCAAAAAATGCAAATAAAACTCAATAAAACTTTAGTCAGTATACACCATTAGAGTCCACCAAATCTACAAAAAAGTGTGTATAATAATTTTGTCTAATATATATTTTCTTATTAATTAGAGCTGCAACAAGTATTTCTCATTTCAGACATTTATTTAATATTTAGTTCATAAAACATTTTGTGTACCTCACGCTACGTTCACGCTGACATCTCTAACTGTTCCATTTGTAAGGCTTTTAAGGTTGCCTTTTCACGCACTTTTTTTTCCGTCTTTTATTTATATTCATATTTGTATAGCATGCTCTTTTTTCATCCTACTGTGAACTGTATTCATTTTTTGTTGTTTATCAATATTTGTTTATTTTATTTTGTATTGCTTGACGCGCGTTTCGATAAAAAGAGATACTTTTTATTAATGGCCAATATGTGCAGATTTCCTTTTGACAGCCTTTAATTTTTAGCCCTAAGCCCCTGCTACCCCCTTTTGCTTGTACTGTTAAATTTAAATTTGATTTTCACAGCCCTTGCACTTTAAAGTACGTGTAATATACTTTTTTTATTCATGACAAACACACCAAAAAATTTTGCAAGTGCCGAGGTCATATAGATACAATATATATATTTTGATTGTTTGGCATTATGCATTGTTCGATTTAAATTCATGGCATCGAAAAAATTGATCGTGATTAATGGGCTGGCGTATCGAATTTATTTGTAGCAGGCGCCCAGATTTAATTTAATTGAAGAAAACAAAAATGAAAAAAGCTAATTTAAAAATAACAAAAGGAATCGATTTCAGTTAATGGATATACCTACGGCATTTTGGCATTGAATTGACAGTTTCAATTTGCGAAACACCAAAATTAAAAAGAAGTTAGGAAGCAAGCGAAAAGAAAATACCGCAACAGTATTTAATCATTTAAAAGGGGCTTTAGATATGCGCTGAGAAAAAAATAAAGACTTAAAAATTTAATACATTTATTTGGGAAATTCCTACAAGTACATACTTTGTTTACTATAATAATAACAAATTAGATTAAAGGAATCTTAGATAAATAATAAGATAGTTATATTAGCAAAATTGTTGATAAATGTTTTTTAATTTATTGCTTCCTTTTTTTATAATTATAAATTTGCATCCCACACATAAATAGAATGAAAGGTATTTAATTTGTATTAGATTTTTTTATTACTTTATTTATTAATAAATTGTCGAACAACAATTTGCTTTTCTTATATACTTTGAAAAAGTATATATAGCTCAACAAAAAAATGCCATTCATTTTATTACATTAAACATCAAGTAACAGTTTTCAATATAAAAGTTTTTATCAGACGTTCATTGAACTGAAATCTGAATTCTGAAATCTGGCTACATTTACTGGGCTCTGACACGTTGGCCGCCTGGCACGTGGCATCAAGTTAATTATAACGCACGTTTTAAAGTTAATTAAACTTATTGTTGTTAGCAGTACATGCACAGCTGGAGCGGGCAGCATCAACAGCAGCATCAGCAACAGCAGCCGCAGCTATCGATTAACCAGTGTCAAACTTCATTACAATACTGTCAGTTGAGAGATGGAACAATGACAGCTCAATGCATGCTGATATATGACATATTCAAATTTTTCAGGTGAAGATGGAGATCTGAATACATATAGGTTTCAGTGTCTGGCATTAGCTATGCTAATGACTAGCTGCCTCTCGAATATTTATGCAAATGAATAGCTTTTCTCGCAGCACAGATAAAATAGTTAAAGATTATTATAATTGATCTTTTGCAATATATACCAATTTCTGGACGGACTCGGCAGTCTTTTAAAGCCAAATCCATCTCAAAGCGTTCAATTATGCAAATTAGAATTGCGCACTGACAAAACTTTCTTGTTGCTTGTGGTTGGTTGAGCGGTACGGATGGGTGTGTGTTGGGGGAGGGTTCGTGGTAAATGTGCGCCACGTTGCTTGCAATTAACTGTAAAGCTGTTGTCATTGTCATTGCCTTTGCACAATGTTGTTGCAGTTACTTTGTTGCTGCTTCTGTTATTGTTGCTGTTGATTTTGCTGCTACTGTTGAAAAATGCATGAGTTTCCCGGAAGGCGTCTACCACCAGCTGCGTTGGCCCCGTTGATCCCTTTTGGATGCCATCGTCAGCAGAGAAAGCCAAGTGCAATATTATACACACTCTCCCTCATACACACACACACCCGTTTGTGTGTAAAATTTATACAATAAACGTTAGGCAACTCCAGCACAATTTCCGTATACATCAGTCGTCCACACTTCACAACGCTTTTTTCTGCTCATCCGTTTTCACACATTTCGCATTTCCCATTTCCCCCCTCCTTTTTCACACATAAAATAATTAATTTTCATTGCTGTTGGCTTCCTTATTTTTTGTCTGTTTCTTGATATGGTTACACTTGTTGTGCTTATGCAGCTTGCTTTAGTTTTTGCAACAGCATTTTATATGCTCCTTGCAACAATTTCCAGGTGTTAACCAAAGTAATTTCGCAATTGTGAATGCCATGTGTATGTTTGTGGTGCTGTGTTCTTGCTCTAGGTTCTGGTGTCTAATGTGGACGGACATTGCAGTGAGCGGTCAGCTTTATCAAGTTTGAACTGTTCTTTTATGGCTGCCTTTGTCTGCCGTTACAGTTGATCCCTACAGTATTTAAATGTTGTAAATATTTACAAATGCATTGGAAAATATAAGAACTTTAATATAAATAGCTTTAAAAATAAATAAACATACAAATATTTTTTAATTATTTTATAAATTAGGCCTTAATTGTATTAAAAATTATTTTAAAATTGCGAGTTTGCATTCTTGAACGTTTTTTCTGGTCCCAAATAGTATAAAATACAACATTTAGGCCGGTTCCGAGAAGGTCAAATTTTTGTTAAAAATCATGCCAAAATTGAAAAAAATTTGGAAATGTGAAGCCTTTGGACCCATAGGACTCATATTTGAAACACGCATAAATTTGTGAAAACTGAACCGATTTTTATGTTTGATGGCGTTCTGGTCATGATTTTTCAGTAAAACAATGCATTTTTGAATATAAAATTTTTTTTTAAAAAACATGATTCTTTCCATCCCTCCTTACTCATTTTCAAAAAAAAATTTAAATTTGCGAGTTTTGCATTTTTAAACGATTTTGCTGGTCACAAGTAGTATAAAAGCATCATTTAAGCTCATTCTGAGAAATTAAATTTTTTTGTCAAAAATCATTCCAAAATTTAAAAAAATTTGGAGATGTAAAGCTCTTGGACCCATAGGTCTCAAATTTGAAAAACGCACAAATTTGTGAAAACTTAAGCGATTTTCATGTTCGATGGCATTCTGGTCATGATTTTTCAGTAACATCAACATTTCCAATCTACGTAGTTTTGAAAAAACAAAAAATGTCTCAGTTTGAAATCGCTTAAATTACAAAATACCACAAGTTAAAAAAAAAAAACAATAATAATTAATAACGCGAACAAGTGTAATGCAGTCTGTAACAACTGAAGCTTTCTTAGTGGAATTCCTAAAACTCCAAAACTTATTTATACGCATGAAAATGTTAAAAAAGCATACCGAAATAAATGAATTTAGCAACTTAGTCGTAAAATAGTAAAATAATTTTAAACGTAAAGATCTTCTTTAAAATGGGTATGTTTCACTAGTTCCAAAGAATTGTATATTTAAAACTTTTTTTTTTTTTTTTTTATATATATATATTTATTGTTTTGCAAGGCATCGATGCCTTATGAACAATATGTATCAGTAGTTTAAAAATATCACCGGGTTTTTAGTTGATTATAACTAGAAAACTATAAGTATAAGCATGAGCTTAGTTGACCAATTGGCCAAAAGACCTTTTCTT
>SCDY01000857.1:0-43235 GCA_004143825.1 Drosophila micromelanica | reverse complement strand
ACTTATTTAGTGCCGAGAGTTTGTGTGTATGTGTTAAATGCTGGGTTCAGGGTATCTCCTAGTCGGGAGGTCCCGACTAGAGCAATCTTACTTGTTTTGGATTGGTGTAGATAAGATAAGAGTGCGCCGCTTACTTTGGCTGGCGAAAAAGTAAGTTTGTTTTTATTTCTTTTCTGTTTTGCATTTAAATGTATCCGCATTACTCATCTTGGTATTCCTATTGTGTGGTATAATGTATTTGTATTATTTTGTATAATAGTAGCATGTGTAGGTATACTAAACAAGCTATATCTTGCAAAAACAAATCATCGCAGATATGTCACATATTGAAGGTTGAGAGATTTCAATGGGTTTTCTTCTTAATTATCGAAATACCAGTTCGAATCATTTTGCACCTAAAAATATTTGTGGAACCAAGATTATTGATATCTCCAACTTCTGAATATGATTCTCTGAATGGATTTAGAAAAAGACTAATTTTCTTTAAGATTGGGATTTTTTTTTTATTTCTTTAGAAGTTGCTGTGATTTAACTTTCGAAAACAATATAATATAATAATAATAGTACAAAGTATTTGAACACATAATTTATTTGAAAGTATTCAAAATAGTACTTTAGTTTATATTCCTTTTAAAAAGAATATAATGAATATATATCGAAAGCCTTAAAACTGCAAGTCGTTTCTAACAATTTTTCCATCACTGTACACATGCGCAAACAAACACAAACAAACTTACTTTCTTGAAACAATCATGATTTTATATGAAAGATATGTTTTTATATGTTTATTTCAATTAAAAATAGGAGAACCATGTTTATAAGCCAAGTTCAAAATGCTTTGAGTTTGATATTCACCTATTCACATACACAAAAAACACACCACAAACAAACACATCTAAACAAAAGCAAAACTTGTTTCTTAAAAGAACAAGTTGAATTGGGCAACAATCTTGCGAAAAGCATCCGCGAAGTAGGGGGGGGGGGGGGGGGAATTATTGAGGGAATGATTTATGCAGTTGGGCGTGTGCGTTGGCGTCGACGTCGACGTCGTCGGTCACCATGCAATGTAAATAAAGTCTATCGATTATATAAATGTACGACTAGTCGAATGCAGAGAGAAGAAATAAATGTATATCAACATACAAATAATCACAGACACAGCTTTCCCATGTACAATGGTTGTTGTTATAAAATACGAGTTTTTGCTATTAGCTACATGTACATATATGTGCGTATGTTTGTATGTATATGGGCGACAAGGACATTTGTTTGTTACTTACGTTGCCGCGTCTTTGGACACAATCTGCTCAGTATCGGGCACTTCCTGCTGCTCCACTTCCATGTCGGAGGTTGAAGAGTTTTCCTCGCGTTCGCTGTCGCTAATTTCTATGACGTCCATACGCAAAAGCAACGGTTGGGCAGTTATTCCCCTGTGTTAAAGGTTTCGATGATTTTTTTTATTTCCTTGTTTTGCGTCAGCAACAACTTCGTATGTTGGGTTTCGCGCACGTAGAGAAAATACGTTTGGTCTCCTCTTTTATCGAAGTCAATTCCGTATCTGAGTACAGAACTGGAATATTTGATATTGCTGAGGTCTGTCTATTGCACTATCAAAAAAAAAAACAATATTATTGAAGCATATTAGCAATTTAATCAACTTGTCCTAAAATTTTGACCCGACAGACAGCCCCAGCGTGCTTGTGAAGTGAAAGAGAGAATGAATACTTATATCGATGTTATATCGATATTTTCAGAGGTGATAGTAAAATAATTTGATGAAAAGAGAAAATCACGAAAAATCTCATTATCATGTTTTTAATAAATACGTCTACAAAATGTAAAAGGTATTAGGATAATTATAATATGTCAATAAAAAATTTGACAGTATTTTGCCGCAAAATTTGTCATTCTGATATTTTCAGAATTTAGTTTATTATTATAATAAGAATATACATGCAATATTTGCATTGTTATTGGTTAAATATAAAATACTGTTTAGTTTAAACTATATTATAGTATATGATGTGAATAATGCTTTTTAAATAATTAAATCATTAAATTGTAACATACAGCTATCGAATCAGTTGGTTTTTTTTATATTAGGGTTACCATATATATCTTAATCAAAAACAGCTGGCAATGTAGCTGTCAGCTTTGTGCTGTGTACGTTTGGCGCCATTTTAAACATTTGAAATATAATCTTTGCCTTTTGTGTATTTTTGGTACAATTTTAATATATATAGCGTTCTTTCAAGGGACTTTTATCTTCATTTTATACAAATGGCTTAAAAAAATATGAGTAAGTTAGATTATATTTTATAATAGTAGCTTTTACTTTTTTTTTATACAAGTAGAATTACGTGTTTTTTTTTTGTATTCAAATATGGTTTGAAGGACATTTTGGGAATGAAACAGATTTAAATGTAGAGTCAGTTCTCTTAGAATATACTTTCGACTACCATTATTTTTAAACGTAAGCCTTTAAAGGTTAAATATATGAAATGTTTGTACAAATAGAAATAAAATAAACTTAAAATATGCATAAAATATATTATTTAAAAAGAAAAAAAAAATGTAAAAGCTATGAGACTATTTTACAGAAGGGAATGGCGGCTCGGGTCTAAAAAAATATTTATTAATAAATCATAAAATTCTTGAATTCTTAAATCATAAAATTATTATAAAAATAAATTAGATTTTTTGCTAATTTTGTTTGTCATATTTTGGAGACTTTAAGAATCCGATGCCTAAAATTTGGAACGCAGGAAATATAAAAGATACTTTATTTGATATCCATTTTCGATAGGTTTTAGTTTTTTTGTGTTTAATTCGTAAACTATAAGCGCCGCAAAATATGTTTAAATTTTTGTGTGGGATTTCGGGGTATATCCCATTCAGGCGCTTTAGACTAAAGCAAATTTACTTGTTTGTGGCTTCGTTTTTTTCTTTCTAAATGCTGATCTGAATAATATCTTGTTCTGCAAAATTTTACATATTCGCCTCTAAATGATTTTTAAAATTTCCTATCTTAATAATAAATAGTATTATTAATTTTCCGAAGTTGTGGGAGGTCTCATTTTTGTTTTCATTAATTTTCGTATTTCCAAAGTGAATTTTTAAAAACTGATCGAACACACATCAATTACAATTATATATACATATATACATATATTCATATGTATACGTTTTATCTTAATAATGTTTTTAAAATTGCTGTCTAAAAAATCTATAAACGATTTACAAGATCAAGTATTATGAAACGTATTTAATATTTTACCATATGCTGTTTGCAAGTTAGAAGTATTAAATAGCGTAAATCTGTATGTAATAATGGGCAACTTTTAATTATCATTAAAAAAGGATTAAGGGCAAAAGTTTTGTTTCAAAATGCTGTATAAAAGTTCAAAGTTAAAATGTAATTAAATAACTTTTTTATAAATCAAACATGAGAATTTCGCTGGGAAATTGTTTGACTACTCATGTTGGCTGTTTTATTATATACATACACATATACATATTTACATTATTTACATGTAAGATATGAATTATTTGTATATACTATGTACAGTTGAAAATAGAAATATTATGTGCGCAGCAAAAATAATTAAAAAATTATTATTTGCAGATACTTAAGTACGATACTTGCATTTTTGACTTTTAATATACAATTTATAGAATAATAAGAGATATTTGTCAATTTACGTTAAAAATTAATGTTTATTGGTTATTTTTGTAAAAAAAAATAATAAAAAAAAAGTTAAAGTTATATTTTAATAAACATAAATAATTATTCTGAAAAAAATGTCTTTAAAATTATATTTTTAGTGGAAGTCTTATGATAACAATTATTTTCGGTCCCTGATTTGAATAAACAAGTAAACGAATTTATTTACATATATGTATGTTCCCATGTACACATTTATTCATGTATGTGTGTATGTATTGAAATATACTTGAAATGTACGAGGAAAAAATTCACGAAACACTGCAATGCGAAAACGAGCACGATTTCCGATTGGTTGTGCCAACTGAAATTGAATAAGATACACAAACACAGAACAGAAAGAATCGCCATCGGCAGCCACTGAGAATAAATAATAGAAAAAAGAGAGGAGAACCCACCGCATTAGCGCCCAGCATACACATAGAGCATATGTACAGAAAATCATTTGTATTTATGTATGTATGTGTATACATATGTACACATGCATACATAGATAGATATACATATATGTATATAATGTATAAATATCAAAAGATGCCAAAAGGTGCGACAACGACAAGTATTTGGTATTTTATTATAAGTATAAACGCCCCAGGCCAGCCCCAAAGTACATTCGTACCTCTGGGCTTCAACTCCCACTTCTAGCTCTACACTCGCACACACAGTGCAAGTTTAAAGCGCAAACGAGTGTAAGCGAGATGAAAGCAAGTTGTTGCCGAACTGCTCAGAATCGAAGTAAAAAATTGCAAGAAATATAAATGCGACGACGAAGACGAAATGGAAAAAGTGAAACGAATGAGAAACGAAAAGGGAAAACGGTTGACAAACCCACAAATAGCATAAAAAACAGTGAATATATGAGATGGCCATCATCCCGAGCAGCAGCAGCAGCTGTCTCGCTTACACGCCCAAAAATTGAGTTTAATAAGAAAAGGGTGATGGAAATTGAGTGTAGGTTCGGCGAGGAGACGAAAAATTTTGTCATTTACTTTTTTAATTGAAATTAAAATGCTTTTCCAATAAGAAAATTTGCTGTGCAGCTTACGAAAATAAAGAAAAAGATTTGCTAGCTAAGCAGCTGCGCACACGGTCGGAGTCGAGATCGAAGTTGAGCGTCGGGAGTACACGAAGTTTTTTGCAAATGCATTGCATTTATTTTAATTTACTTGGCATAAAGAGAAGAAAAAAGCAGCCGACGAACAGAAATGCAAAACAATTGTCATTTGTTTATATAAGCGACGTCGGCCATTGGAGTGAGTGAGTGCGCGCTACTGGGCAGCACTCACTCTCAAACACATACACACACACACAATGCAAATATGTAAATGTTCTGCTCACGCTCACTCATGTTTATTGGTTGCAAGCCACCTGCTCTGTCTGTGTGCCAGTTGTATGTGGCGATGTGTAAGCGAGAGCGATGCTCATAGCGCAATCATAACACGTGAGAGAGCGAGAGAAAGAATACGCCCTGTTGCCTGAAACGAAATGAAACTGAAACGCAAATGAAATGAAATCGTCGCAGTCAAAAAACGCCAAGCCAACAAACGAAATGAAAAAATAAATAAAACGAATGTTACTGTATTGTGTAGGGCGGCAACAGCAACGTCAACGTCAGTGATGATGATTTTCAGGAAAGTATGAGCGAGAGAGCGCTGTCAGTGTATGCATGTGTGTGTGAGTTCTGCTGCTAATTTTCTTCCGTCTCAGACATCGTTCTCGTTCTGACTTTTCTGCTTCTGTGTTTCATTTCATTTGTGTTTGTTTTTGTTTGTATTTTATTACGTTTGTCATTGTGTTTTCGGGGATGCTAACACAAGCGCACACAGGCAGACAGCTACATACATACAGAGGTAACCATTGTATACCACTCCCACTTTTTGGCTGTATTGGTGTACAATTCAAACGGCAACACATTCGTATACATATCGTTTCGTGTTTTGCACAATCGCAGATACACACACACACACAGACACACACACACACACATTTGCTCAGGCACAAATACATATGATTGTGTTCGTGTGTGTGTAACGTAGATGGGGCTGCAGCCACTATTGCTGGCGCTGCGGACGCTGAGGCTCGGTTCGAACACTGGAAACTGGCAACGAAACGAAACACATTTGGCTCGCCTTTCATTACGAATTTGTCATTCGTAAGCGAAGGTAATGCAATAAAATTTTTGCGCGCGCATTTACATTTTCGACTCCCGCGACATCGGCGACGAAAACGTACCTCGGTACATAACGGAGCGTCACCGCCTCATGGTGTGGGTGCATAAAAAATAACTTGATTCGCTTATGTGTGTGTGTGAGTGTGCTCTCTCTCACTCTCTCTCTCAGTCGCGTAACGGCAGCATAACCAATTAATATGTGTTTGTGTATTGTGTGGGAGGGTGTGCGAGTGAGTGACGATTCCCTTTTGAATGCAATTCGTTTCGTTCGTTGATTTCTTGTAGTCGCAGTTGTCGTCGTAGTCCTCTCGTGCGCTTCTCGTGGCCCCAGCAGCAGCGTATGGCCCCAAAAGCTCAGTGACACGCCGTCGGAACGGCAACGAGTAACGGCTACATCCTCTCTCTCGCCCAATTGGCGTTTTGCTGAATCGATGTTGATTCGCATTTTGATTTGTGAAAATTTGTGAAATCGCTCGCGTTAGATTAAAAATTGATGGAAACGATTTAAATATTCAGTTGGATTGAGAATGCGATTGAGAAAGTTTAACAAGACAAGTATTCAAAAAATATATAAAAAGTGCGTCAGTTGTCTAAACAAATATTACATTCAAATAAATATAATTGTAAATTATAAAAGTGTAAATTTTTTGATCAAGATAGGCGATTTAAAATAAAATTATGATTATGATTATATTAACATTATGCTATTCAAAATCAGCTTATCAAAATATTTTTATTTTTTTTACGAGAAATTTAAAGTTTTTGGACCTTAATTAACTGATTTTTTTTTTTTAAATCTGAGTTAATAATGAAGATGGTCTATTTTATTTTAAACTTTACTTTGCAAATAAATTAAATAGTAATATAGAAAAAGAATTTAGTAAAAGTATTCTACAGCAAAAGCTGACGTTGATTCTTTGAACAATTATTAGATGAAAATAGTAATAATAGCCAAAAAGCTTTTGAAATAGCATAACGTCAAAACTGAAATAAATAATTAAAAATGAATTAAAAGTTCATTAATAATGTACCACGCGTTTATTAATTTTTAGTGAGCTTGAACCAAAGTTAACGCGCTATTTAACAAAGAAAGAAAGAAAAAATATAATGATAAAAATATTTTAACAGAAAAGCGCGACTACAAAAATTTGTTAGCCAATGACGAAGCATGGATTCTGCCAATGTCAATAACCAATCAGTGACAAGTGAATACAGTGAGCAACAACAACCCGATGATCGGTCAATGAACAACAACAACAACAACAATACATCAGCAATTAATAACAATCACAGCAATCAAATCAGCTACAACAACAGCAGCTTAAGTGCCCATAAGCTCCTGGTCGGCAATACCATGAATACGACTGCGATGCTGATGCACCATCAACAGCAACAGCAGGCGGCAGCAGCTGCCGCCGCCGCAGCAGCAGCAGCCCAGCAACAACAACAACAGCAGCAACAGCAGCAACAGCAGCAGCAGCAACAACAACAGCAACATCAACAACAGAACGGAGGTCGCGATGGGAGCAATAGCTCGCGCGGCGCCGGAGACGAACGGCCAAATGGGCGCAGCTCACATACGGGCAACGGACGCGGCTCCAGCTGCTCTCCGGCCAGCAGTCCGACACGGCACGGCAGCGCCGTCAGTCCGGTGAGCTCTTTGAACCACTCAATGATGGCGCAAATGGCCCAGCAACAACAACAACAACAACAACAACAACAGCAGCAACATCATCAGCTCAGTCCGCCGCCGCATGTAAGCGGAGCTTTGGCCACGGGATTAGCACCACGGATGCCGCACGGCCTGCCGCCGCATTCTTTGGGCCTGCTCAACTCGCTGCAAATGATGCACCATGCATCGCCCCTGGAACTGATGGCAGCGGCGCATCATCATGTGCCGCCGCGTTCGTACAACTCACCGCCGCCCATCTCCACCTCGGATCCCAGTGCCAATGAGTGCAAGCTGGTGGAGTATCGCGGCCAGAAGGTGGCCGCCTTCATCATCAGCAATGAGACAATGCTGTGTCTGCCGCAGGCATTTGAGCTGTTCCTCAAGCACCTGGTTGGCGGTTTGCATACGGTGTACACCAAACTGAAGCGGCTGGACATTGTGCCGCTCGTTTGCAATGTGGAGCAGGTGCGCATACTACGTGGCCTGGGCGCCATTCAGCCGGGCGTCAATCGCTGCAAGCTGCTCAGCTGCAAGGACTTTGATGTGCTCTACAGAGACTGCACCACTGCCAGGTACGAATACAAATGTGGCCGGCGCACTTTCTATAAAATTTGTTGTACAATTTTCCTTATTTCCTGTTAAATGTTTGGCGGCTCATTGCGTGAGACAACCCCCGCTACCCGTTCACCTCCCCGGGCTTCTAGGCTCCCCTTGGCACAGGGACAAAGTAACGCATTTGCTGTGCAAATAGTTTGAAATTAGTATAACGATATCGATTGGCTTTTGCAACTAATCAAAAAACTTTGCTCCGATGACATTTAGCGGAAATACGCAATGCAAACGCAAAACTCCTTGCAATAGGTTGCACATTTTCCACTCAATTGTTAACTAACTAACAGTGCATAGTTGCGTAAATTTGTGAACGATTCTAACAATAGTTTGCCAACAGTTTTCTAAAAAAAAAAACATTGAACGCGTGCGGTGCCCTGTCAAAGCATTTCCGTTTCGATTATAAATAACAGCAACAATAAAACATTGCCCTAACCTAAATACTCTGGATATGCATGTATATCACATATATATACACATATATCTGCAGTTAACAGTATCTATATCGAGGCTGTCATTATTCAAAATAGTTGTTATTAGCTTGAAAATTTAGCCACAATTATAAGACACTATTTAGCCTATGTTTTTCTTCTAAAGATAAATATCTGTTTTGAAATGTAAATTGTTTCAGTTTTTTTGTTAAATGATTAGCGTAATTAATGTTTGTGTACAACCAGAATTGAGACAACATATTTAGCTGGCTTAAAGCCTGTTGCCAACAGAATAGACACCGCAGGGATCGCCAAAACCACTAGCCACAGAGATGCAATGAAAAACCATATAGTTAATTATTGAAACAATGCTCCAAAGTGCACATGCGCTGAGCCCGGTTCGGGAAAGGGCTCAATTCTCGGGGTCTCGGGGCCAGAGTGCGTTCAACCAATTGAAGAACAGTTAAAAATTGCGGTTAAACCTATTATTAGCTTGAAAGACTTGCGTTAAATTGAAACAAGTAGAGAATTGGGCGCTGACAGAGGGCAAAAATAAAACACAAAACGAACGATGTGAGTTCACAACTGACCAAAAACAAAAAAAAAAAAAAAACAAAAAAACCAACAACAGAAAAGGGCAAAGCCAAAATGCGAGTTTTGAAACCGCTAAAGGCAGTTGGCAGTCGGGCAGTTTTATAGGGCCAGCCTGGTCTGTTCTGGCTCTGGGGCCCGGTAACGGGAACAAGGCCCAAGCAAGTTGCACCCCATTGCGTTTATTTTTCTGGGACCCGGGGTAATTATTAAGTGTAGTTGCTGCTGCCCGCGCGGGGTCTGTCAAGGGTAAAGGCGTGTGCATTTTCACACCCGCTTGCCCGCCATGTGTACATAAATGAAACATAACTCTGATGTTTTTTTTTGTTTTTATATTATGTTTTTATTTTTTTCCTTAATTTTTTGTCGAAGTTTAACATACACACAACGTTTTTACAATTGTTTTTTATAGTTCGATACTTCACTTGTCTCTTGTTCTTCTCTTTTTAATTGCAGATGCCTATCGATCAAGCCGCCAGAGAGGTAAACACACAAGTATAATAAAAAAACTATGGCAATCTGTTGAAATCGAAATCGATCGTACAAAGAGATGTGCGTTCTGTGTGCACTTAAGAGTTTTTAGAGCGAAAAAAATTTGTTATTAAATTAATTGCAATAAGAAAGGAAATGAGGCGAGCGGAAGCTTTAGGACCCTCAAATTTAACAAATAGAGCGTGTCACAGCATTTTAATTTTTAAACAAGGATAACGCTAAAAACAGATGTGCTTCGAATCGAGGAATATTTTTGGCGGCACTCGTATATCAAGGTCTAGACCCGGCGGTTTAGTAAATATATAAAAAAAAGTCTTAACAACAAATTTATGAAATATTTATTTTTCACTCTAAAATACTCTTGAGCTCATCCGTTTTTATTAATTTGCAATATTTTTTTATTATATTTGTTTGCCTTTTTGCCGAGAGTTTTCTTGTATTTTCTGTTCAATTTTTTGTGCTGCACTTAGAAACATGGCGCGATTGTTATTCCAAGACTATTCAGACTGACATTTAACAAGCGTCCCGGAAAGTCATTCACTCCCTCAGTCAGTCAGTCAGTCAGTCTGTCTGTCAGTTTTGAGTCCATCAGCTAGTTTGTCAGTTCCTTCAATCGATTAGTTTGCCAATGCATTAAGTTCTGCTCCGGCAAACTGAATTTAATCTCATATGACAGTTAGCTGTCTCTTTGCCTGCCGCATTTACCAAAACGCCGTTTAGAGGCGCGCGGCATCCACAAAGCGACTTTGGCGAGGCGTGGCATCAATCGTGCATCGTGTTATACTTGGGTTGATGGGCACACCTCTTGACTAATTTAGACTAGTTTACCATGAACAATATTCCATAACTATGCAAACTTAAGAAATTGCAAAACATTGATGTTTAAACATTTTTTGACAACAATAACGATAAGTGTCAAAAGCAGCTAATCTAAATTAGATTATTATGAAATGCTTTTTTTTTTCTTACAAAGATAAGATTTTATTAAACCGAGTAAAAGTAAAAGTATAGAAAGTAAAAAAATATTTTAAAAATATATTATAAAATTTAACAAATTCAACAAATCTTAAAATTGATTGAGCTGCTTCATTATATTATAATTTTAGTGGAAATTGGAAAACTATAAATTTGGAAAATGAAACCATATACAAGAGTGCATAACGTGAAGCTTTTTGTCGACCTTCTTCATACTTTAGTCAACACTTCCGATTGTTATAAAATTTTAAAGGTTTCAATTTTATTTTAAATATCAATTTAAATTTTACCAGGTTTGCATTTTCTCAATATCCAAAAAATTACATATTTTTATTAACAAAAATGTTATGTTTAGAAATTGAAATTTAGAAAATTAAAAAATGATTACCATTTTCTGCGTATGAGACACTAACATTTGAAAGCAACATTTTGCACAACTGTATCATAACTTTATCTTCAAATTCATTTTAATTGGGAACGGGTTAGTTTTTAAAAAAATACATATTGAAAACATTAATTTTACCGTTTCGCTGTCTGTGAGATGTGAGTTTCAGTCTTTCAGTTGTTGTTGAATGCGATTTGCATTTTTCAAATGCGACTTAATTGAGTGTAACAAAAATGCAAAAACAACATTGCTGCTAATATAAATGAAGCAACAATAGATCAATTTATTTTTATAATAAATAATTACAGAGCCACCAAAAAAAAATATATATATAAAGGAAAACGCGGCTAATATTCTCTCAGCATCACGAGCATTTGCAAACTAGGCAGGCGACTTGACTGACAGGGTACATGGTAGGTGGGAGGAGGAGGAGGAGGCAGTCGGAGGTTTAGGAAATATGTCTGAATAGCAGCGAGCTGAGCAGTTTGCAAGAAAAAAAACACGACACCCGACGACGTAGCATGCTTGTAATTTAGTATGCGAACTAAATGAGTTATTAGCACGCCAATTGAAAATTGAAGTCAACAAAAAACATAAACAGCAGAAAACAAAGTAAAACGCGTACTCGACTGCAAAAGACGGCTAAAAAAAAAAAAACAAAAGATTGTAGGCTACAATCAAAATCCCTAATTAGAGCTAGCTGCGCCCGTATTTGACTGATTTTGCAAATAACTGCTATATGATATGGTCTGCAAAATGTTGGCGGTACTTAATGAATGGCCAAATATCGATTTGCCGAAAAATGAGTTTAGAGATTAAGTTGTTTAGAAATATGCACTAATTGATTTATTACAAAGTTGTTGCGTTTCTGAGTCTGCATTACCTGAACTACTGTCAGTCTATTCTGAGTAATTTTCCATGTCAATGATATAAAGAGGACTGTCAATTGATAAGCCCCAACTTGTACACTTTGTTTACTCCGGCACTTTGTATTCTCCGGCTGGCCACAATTCGCTGAGCCCAAGCCCACAATTAGCATTGTGTAGCTCTCTCCCCCATTTACCGCTAGCATTCTTGTAGGTGTGTGTGTGTGTGTGTGTGTTTGTGCCTTGTCATTTGTGCATTTGCATGTCGATTTACAATGAATTCTTAGTTGGGCAAGCATTGGAACTGAAGCTTGATTGTTGCGTCAGGTGGCTTCATGCGAATTCTAATGCTAAACTTCAACTTTGTCTTTGGGTTGTCGTCGGCTTGTGAAATTGAAGCCAACTTCAAGCGCCGGACGGGCGGCTTCTTGTGAAAAACTCACCGTGTCCGGGTTCAAAGGCAAATCGACTTAAAAAAAATTCCATTTCATTTCATTCAATTAAAGCCGCAGTTAGCTTTAGCATAATTGAAATATGGGATATGTTTGCATTTAATTGCATTGCATTGATTCCACAGCAATCAAATACGTTCGGATTGTAAGGTGGCAACGTAGCAATAAATTTAATTGATTTGCCAATTTGAAAGCGACAAATGCATTCCCAGCTCCAACTGCAAAACAAGGAGCTTGGCATTTGTGCGTGATTCCGGGGCTCTCTGACAAATGTTTTGGCGACGCCCAGTGGCTTTTGCAATTGCAATTGCACAAACATTTTTGTGGGCTTATGCGAATAACTTGGCCAACTGATTGGCACATTTAGCGCGCAGTATTTTTGTCGGCTGCTACGTTCGATCCGGGACTTGGATCGGTTCTTTCGACTGCAAGTTCCACAATTCAATTCAATCGGCTATCCCTTGATTATTGAAAACACAGCTGCAAACTGGTTCGCTCTGGAAGCGAATACGCCTTCAGAGCAAATTGCTGCAGTTATAAGTAGCCAACTTTAAACCTGTTTGCATCATGTTAAAGCATGCCTTTGTTGTTGTTTTCGTTTGTTTTTACAAACAAATATCTCGCTGCATGAAATTGGGTTAGGTTGGCCGTCAAGTGGATGACCAAAAATTGTTTTATCTTAGCCATAAGTTGGCAGCAAATGTTTTTAAATAAAGTATTGCTTATAATACGAACTGTCAAGCTAACTTTTAAATATTACTGGCGAATCCTTTTGTTTAGTTCCCTAGTCTAGTCAACTTTATCCTCTGAAAAGTAGCTTAAAAATTAATTTTTGTTTAAAGAAACCAAGAAGTGGTCAATTTTGCAAATTAAATATAATTATATTTAACTGGTAAACAAAGACCTTTATGACAAAATTTTTGGCCTATTTACAGCAATCTTATCTGGCATGTTCCAAGAAAAGCCAATTTCTGGCAAACTTCAAGAAGTTCTCCTCTGTATGCACTTTTCAATCTTGCGCGACAGTTGCCCGACAGAACTTTTCCAATGAAAGTTAGAGTATGTGACAGGGTGTTATCGGTAACAAGAACCCAGAGATCCAATTCTCGTAGTTTCTATAAACTCATCAACTTGACAGACTTAATCAAACAGTATGTCTTGCACGTCATAGTCGGCTACTGCCGGCATCCAATTAGACTCTGAAACACTTTCGCTATAAGGTGTTTAAACTTTTGATTTCGTTTTTATATTGTTTTTTTTTTTTTGCCAAGATTTATTATAGTGACTGCGTTCTTTACATGACCCGCGGGGCTAATTCTACAAGAGATATAAATGTAGCCAATAGGCTGCACAATTAAATCTCGAGTCTTACATGCGTAAATATTGATATTTTTTGTTGAAATAACTGTAAATATTTGAAATCGCTTTATGAGTGCAACTCTATCAGCCCACGCACAATTATAAATTGTTCAATCTGTGCCCACACAGCTACCTGAGTTCATTTGCTTTGGTGTTTGCCACAGGTAAACATCAGGTAAGCAGAGTTTTTTTCTGTTTTTTTTTTTTTTAATTTGGAAATTAAAGATAGTTGCGCCGCTGACTCTACGCTAGTCTGTATTTGCATTTAGTTTTTCAGTATTTGCGGTAGACGCAGTTTCATATTTGTACTTTTATCTGCTTTGACTTGTTTGCTTGTTGTGCAAACTTGTTTTGGTTTTGGTAACTAATCGCAGCAACGTCAACTATTTGCTTAATTCTTATTTAAATATTTGAAAAAAAAAAAAAAATAATAATAATAGAATTTTGTAGGTAAAACCGAGTTGAGTTTTATTTTCTGGAGCATACATACACTTTTTTTTTATTGTTTATGTTGTACAGTTTTTATAGCAGATAATTAAAATGGTAAGCTTTTAATGACCAGAATCAACGGGGTGTCTGTTAGCCTAATGAGGAAATAGCTTTTGGTCAAGTTCAAGTTGAAATAAGTCAATGCAATTATAACAAGTGAAGAATGGAAAACAAATATTAAAATATAAATTTAAAATATCCAAACCCATTTCTATGTAACTGTGCAGCACAATAGCAGCCAAATCCAAACAGTTCCATATGTTAATATACCCTTTGGTGTGTGCCCATTTGTGCTACAGCTGCTCTATACTGATACCAAGCCAATTGTCATTGCTTTCAACCCAACAGTAACTCTCTGCAATTCCGCAGTTCCAGACCGGGTAGACCACCGAAACGTGGCCCAGTTGGCCTCTCGCTGCCGCCCACGCACCTCTCACAGCATCCGCAGCTGAAGAAGCATCGCCTGGACAATGGTGACTATGCCTATGAGAATGGCCATATTAGTGGTAAGTTAATAACTCATTAAGTCTCTCTGTATTTGTTGTTCCCCCCCTTTCTTTTTTGTTGTTGTTGCATTCCCAGACAATTTCAGGGCATTGGCATTAAATATCTGCTATGGCCGTCGGCGCCGCCATAATCACGATCCCAAAACACAAGCGAACAACAAATCGATTGGCAATTGCCAAAACGCACTTGAAATGGTAATAAAATCATTTCTGATCGCCATAAAACTCGCTCTGGGGATCTGTTTTTATATGGTTTACTGCTCGTGCAGCCAATTGAAAGTTGCCAACGAAGAAATTTGTGGATTTGTGGATGCCTTGATTATAACCTGGCGAACGGATACAGATTCACAGCACAATTGTGCATTTGTTTCGTTTTACCTACGACTTTGTGCACGTTTTCAGCTCCCATTTCCCAGCTTGCCCAAGTTCAGATAAATGCCCATTTGTCCAAGGCGAGCAATCAAATCGAAAACGTTTCGACTCGGCACCATGTGATTTGTACAGGAAATCGCATTTCAGAGTTACAAACAGATTTTCAAATTATGACGGTTGCTGCCGCTCGATTTGTGTTTTCGGATTTCTTGTCTGTATTCAGGCATTGTAATTATTATAAGTACTTCAAGATAACTTGCCCTCTAAAGTAACGCTCACAATTAATTGATTTTTACATATTGAGCCTCTATAATTTCCTGAGGCATCTGACAATTTCGGCCCGCCCCTTTCTATTAATGTGTCTGACTCAACGCACAATATCAGATACATATATCAAAATCATCTTCAGCTCTTTCTTTAGAACCATGCGCCGTCGGCGCCTCTTTAGTCAAAACTGGATATCGATGTTTTTGCCAAGTCATCCAATCCTTGGCAACGCAGCTGGGAAATACTGAGTGAATTATGGGGCGTTGATTTTTGAGTGATACTGCACTATTCCGTTGATGCGACAAACAAATGCAACTGCATTTATTAAATGCATTTGAGCGCAAAAGCTATTCTTTTCCCTTTTACGCTGTACGAAAAAAATATAACATATTTGAAATTTTTTCAAAAAATCGGAGATCTAAATCTCTCTCTAATATATATCTTGCATAAATAACAGCTAATCAAATTGTTTTTAATTTAAAAGTAGCTTAATATAAATAAATGCAACTGCATTTGTTAATTGCATTTAAGCGTAAAAACTATTCTTTCCCCATTTCCTTTTACTTACTGTAAGAAAAAAGGTACAACATATTTGAAATTTGTCCAAAAATCTGAGATCTAAATCTCTCTCTAATATATATCTTGCATTAATAACAGCTAATAACATTTTTTTTAAATTTAAAAGTAGCTTAATATAAATAAATGCAACTGCATTTGTTAATTTCATTTATGCGCCAAAAACTATTCCTTTCCCTTTTACCCTGTACGAAAAAATTACAAAACATATTTGAAATTTGCCCAAAAATCTAAACTTAATCTCTCTAATATACATATAACTTGCACAAATAACTGCTAATAATAATTTTTAAAATTTAAAAGTAGCTTTATATAAATAAATAAAAAAAGTAACGTTTTTTAAACAATTTAATGTCATATTAGTAATTAGTATTTAAAAAGTTGCAAACAAAAATTTTAAACTAAAATAAAATATTAAAGTTTAGCGCTCATATTTATTTTTAAACATGCATATTAGTAAGACACATGATGACGATTTATCGACCAAAAAATCTATTATTATTAGAAACTTTGCTAGCGGTAAAATGGCTACGGTTTTGTTGATTATTGTAACCTCAAAGCAGCGACATTCAATCCGTAGTTTTTGGAAAATATTGACTTTTGTCAATTGTGGTGGTTTTAACCCAATTTTTGGCTCGATCCTAAACCATCGGTAACCTGTCTTTAAACCTGAAAGATATTCATATAAACGACCTTTTCGTTGTGTTAAAACTGTTAAATTAAATAAATATCATTTTCGTTTTAATCTGTATTCTGTTGCAGATTTAAATCGCATGGAAAAGTCGCCCCTGCTGGCCAACGGCTATAATCCTCCGCCCATGAACCACATGGCCTTCATGCAGATTAATGCCCATCATCCTGGAGCGGCGGCCCTTATGTCACCGGGCATGCCGCCGCACGGTCTCCACGCTCGCCCGGAGAGCCAAATGCTGAAGGCGGCTGCCCAGAATGCTGGCATGTCGGCGGCCAATATGGATGCACTGGCGCGCTCGGGCATCTGGGAGAATTGCCGTGCGGCCTATGAGGACATCGTTAAGCACTTGGAGCGCTTGCGCGAGGAGCGCACAGATGAGAGGCAGCAGGCCATTTGCGCCGGCGGAATCGATCGCTGCGGGAGTATTGTCAGCGAACGGGACTCGAAGCCCAGGGATCTGAGCTCACGCAACTGTAAGGCGAATTGTAGATGGTAGATGGTCTGGTGGGTGTCTAAGTTTTCGGATTGTGTTGCCCGCAGGTTCCCCCACACGGCAAAGTCCGGTTCTGAACTTGAGCAAGTCCGGCGGAAACACGGACCACGGTGGCAGCAATTGTGATGCCGGCAGCGAACGCAGCGATTGTCTGTCCGCAGTCGCCTCGCCGCGAGGGTCTCGCAGCCTGGACGAGGGCAGCCGTAGCGTGGGCGGTCCCATTATTGGCGTCGAGGATGACGACGAGGAGGAGAACCTGAGCGATGAGAACCAATCTGAAGTCGACGAACGCTGCTTGGCTAAAGACGATGAGGGTGAGTAAACTTTGCCTTGGCGATAAACCAGACAAAGATTACTGACCAACTCGGGTTGTTTTGTGTGTGTCTTTCCTTCACCAGACTTGAGTGACACGGAGCGTGATAATCTCTCTACGGGTTCGGCGGCCGCCGCTGCCGCTGCTGCCGCCGCTGCTGCGCATTTGCATCAACATGCCGCAGCCGCTTCGCACCAGCATCAGGGGCAGGCGCATCATCTGAGCGTCGTTGGACAGCACGGCTCACCAACGGCCGAGGTGGCTGCAGCCGCTGCACTCCAGCATCAGCGTGCCCTCAATTACTCGCAGCTGGCGGCCGCTGCGGCTGTGGCCAACGGTGCTGCCGGCGCCGCCGCCGCCGCTGGAGCCACCGTAGCCAATGGACCCTCGGCAGCAGCCAGTGATGTGATCCTGGCATCAAGTGATGGCACTGCCGCCGCCGCAGCCCTGGCCGGTGGATTGGCGCTGGGTCCGCTCAGCATCGATGCGCATACCGGAGCGCCGGCAAGTTCCACGGAAACACTGCTCAGAAATATCCAAAGTCTTCTGAAAGTGGCCGCCGACAATGCCAGGCAGCAGGAACGTCAGATTAGCTATGAGAAGGGTGAGTACACGAAACTAATATTATTATTTTATATATCAAATTGTGTTCTCTCACAAAAATCAAGTACTTTACGATTCTAGAATATTAGATTACAAATTAAATTACGAATCGTAGTTAAACTACAAATACGAATTTAAGTATTTTCAGCTTACTTTAGTACGACAATTTTATTTTCTGTGAACTGTATTTTATATAAGTCTAAAATGATTTTCCACTCTTCTGATTTTATCGCTTTTCTTTTGTTTTTTTTTGCTGTCTACAGCTGAGCTCAAAATGGAGGTGTTACGCGAACGCGAGGTGAAAGATTCTCTGGAACGGCAGCTTGTCGATGAGCGCAAATTACGTGGTAAGTTTAACGTTTAGTATACGTATAACAGATCAAATTCTATATATAATATACAAATTAAATTAAAATAAGTAAGAAGGCTCTAGTCGGCACCGTCCGATTACGAGATACCCTGAACCCTGCAATATGTCTTTACAAATACTTGAACTTTTGCATTTATACATACATATCATACATTCACTCGCAGACACTCATATTAAGTCAGGATTTGTTAAAAAATATTGAGGTATCGATTTATCGATGATCGATTTAACAAAAATCGAGACACTTATCGATCATCAACAAAATTCAAAAACAAATCATTTAAAAAGTTTTTAAAGTCGCTAAGATTTAAAAACATTTGAACAGCTATCTACACATAAACAAATAATAATAAATATTTTAAATTTTATCAAAAGTTGTGAAACTTTTAGAGCCTGCTTTGGTTAAAAAACAATTGAATTGAATGTACCAGACTAAATTTATTAATGCCTTGTTTCCGTTTTCATTGTAACAAACATTGATACTTTTATTGTATTATAGCTTGATTTTCATGGCACGAAACGTTTTTCAATTTAAACGTATGCATCGGGGTTTATCTCGATTCATCATTTCATGTCAATTCGCTGCGATTTTTGACTTGGTACCAAGCCAGGCTGACAGCACGCTGTTTCTTTCTATATATATATATACATATAGTGGCTATGCCGACTCTAATCGTGCGCGCTTAATGCAAACTGACTGGAATGACAATGACACCTGATATCTCGGCTGCCCCACTCTTCCGCACTTCTCGTCTTTCTCTCTCTGTTGGCGCTCTGGTGGTCGTCGTTCTGGTTGTCGCCAGGCTCAAAAGGGGTTTCAGAGGTCCGAGGCTGCCGTTCTGTTCCGTTCTGTTGCTGTACCGGGACCGGGGACCTTTTCAACAGAAATCACAATTCAAATGAATTTAATATCATTTCATTATTTAGTTACACTCGAACGATTGGCACAAAAAGTAGCAACTTCGCAACGACAACGCCGCATCATTAGATGATGTCTGGACAGGGTGGGGAGGTTCGGGGCTTTGACTTTGGAATTTGAGTTGCTTTTGGTTACAGACAAAAACTTTTATTTTACGCACACAAAGATCTTTTAATTGGTTGTTATTATATTTATGATGACTCTCCACAAAACTAAAAGGGTTGTCATACAAGTTAAGGGTGGGTTTGCCAGAAGGATAGTAAAATCTTCGCATTCATTGATTTTAATACATATTTGAAATTGGAAACCGTTCAGCCAATTATTACGAGGGCCATTAATCGTAATATAAATTATATATTCGGAAAAGAAATGTTGGAGAGTGTAGAAGAAAAATAGGAATTGTCTGTTCAAACAGACAAGGATCAAATAACATTTGAGTACATTTACGTATCATTATATGTATATAAAATTAATAATAGAATTGCTATCGCCAATTTATGTGACTTTTTTTGTTTTTTAGTTTTGTCCAAATATATGACCATCACATATCTTCGACCATATTATTATTGGTACATAAATATTATTAATCAGCATCAACAATCTAGTAGATGTAGACATGTCCGTCTAACTTTATTTCCATCCGTCTGTTTTCATCACTTTTAGAACTCAAAATTGGAATCTGCTGCACGCTTATATCGATCTTATATAAAATTATCGATGTCGAAAGTTATATTTGAATGAACTTATCATAGTTCAACCTTAGAATATCTGATAAAGCACGCGTATATACGTATAAATTTCCCTAGAATACAGTTTGTAAGTCAATTTTCTGAGGTTTCAGTGTGAACAGAGTATTGCGCAGTGCGTTATATCCAACTGTTTTGTTTTGCTGAGTTTGCTCAAATTGCATGCAATTATGCAAGTCCCACACAAACATATAATTGTAACAAATAATAAAGCAAGCGATAAACATCTAAAGGTTGTCGAACATGCCACAAATAGCCGCCACAGCAATCAGCACGAGTGCAACAGAGCAACACCAAAATGTTGCCTCTTCGTGTCGTTTCCAATAGGCAAAATAGAATTCAATATGCTCAAACGGAACACATGCTGAATTTGCTACACCCTTAAAACGTCTGTCCCTACGGTCGACTGAGTTGATCAATGCTCGATAATGACGAACAGACTTGATTCAGTTTCTGTTTGTCGTCATGTCGAATCAGAAAGTCCAATTGGGCCCACACACATTCTGGCAGATGCGCCGTTGCGCTAATCGTTTGAGACAGATTTATAAATGGGCCTCTCCTCTCTCTGTAATTGTCAATAGGCATTATTGCAGATTCAGAAAACAGTATAAAAAATAAAAAAATTAAAAATATATATATATAAAAATATATATATATATAATGTGCGATATATTTCTGTACTAAACTGTGTATATTACATAGAATTTCTTAAGATACAATAAGTTTTCAAATTTTTTTTTTACAAGATTTAATTTTTACAAAATTAAATATTTTAACTTATTATAGAATATATTGATGTGTTATATTTAAAATAGAATAAAGATAAAAGGGTATCCTGCACGCTGTTTGCTGCCTGAACAAATAAAAAAAAAAAATAATAATAATAAAATAAAAAAAATTATTAAATATATCACATCTGATTATTTTCGCTGCAGTGCTCTACCAAAAACGGTTTAGGCGAGAGCGAAAGATGCGCATACGGTATCAACAGCAGCTGGGCGATGGCAGCAGCAAAGGCAATCCAAATTCGAATGGGAACAGTGTATCGTGCAGCGAGGCAGAGCCGTGCACAGGCAGCGCTGCCGACGGCAAATTCAGCAATAGCAGCAACGAGGGCACTGAGGCGCTAAAAGGTAAGTGCCACGGCAAAAGTTGAGCCGACGATACCGCATAGCTAACAATATACCCAACATTCCCGCCCGCCCATCGGTCTTTCGTCCTCGGTTCTGTCGATACTCCCTGCGCCCAACGCTTTGATAACCAACACAGCGTCCTCTGTTTTACTTTCAACTCCATAGATACTGATTGCGGCAGTCGTGGCGGCAGTGATAAGTCCGAGAAGTCCCGAAGCTCCTCATGTGATGTGACTGGCCAAACGGTTCAGCCGGCATCTGCCGCCCGTTCGGATTCCCCCACCCACTTTAAAAGCGAGCCGCACTCCGATCACGAGGGCTCCATAGAGCGCCAACACTGCAGCAGCGCAGTCCGCGATAGCGAAGCCCGCTGTTCCAGTCGCGATTGCGAGGACCAGCCATCCTCAGCTGCCTCAGTGGGTGCAGCTGCAGAAGGCAGCTTGGCAGCAGCCGCTGCTGCAGCCGCCGTAGCCGCAACTGGCAATGGAAAAGCGCCGTGGAGCTATCCCGGTATTGATTTGATGGCTACTGGAGCTTTCTGGCAAAATTATTCGGGTAAGTCGAAAGCCACACTTTTTAAAATGTTATCTAAATGGTTCTGGAGAACTTGATGGTTCTAGATAAAAAAAAACGGTAATATTGATTTTAACAAATTGTGGGGGCGTGAGAAAACACGCGAACATATGAATTTCGAATTTGGACGATAGAAAATTGACAAGACAAAAATAATAAAATTGATTTTTAAGTTTAAAACAAAATTATTTAGTTTTTATGCACTGGTCCCGAAAATTGATATAAAATGGTAAAATAGTCATGAGCAAATATATTTCAGTCATGAGCAAATATATTTCCAAGTACATTTGGACAGTCTGACAAGAAAAAAATAATAAAAATTTTTCTGAAGTTTAAAACAAAATTAATTAGTTTATATGCACTGGTCGCGAAAATTTATATAAAATGGTAAAATAGTCATGAGCAAATATATTTCTTCGACCCCAACAAGTATATTTGGACAGCAAAAATAGTCGAGATAAGCTAGACTAAACTATATCTGATCCGGTGTTTTTTTTGAAGTTTTAATTTGGGTTTTTCAAGCACAGCTGAGAAAACATGTGAATTTCTTGTTATAGGTGTATACACATAGTAGCTCTATAAGAGTATATGTACATATTTAATAGATTCTCAAATAAAGTATATTGCTTAGAAACCATATTGAAAGTTTTTTTTTCTCTTTTGATATTTTTTAAAGAATCCCTTGCCCAGGAGCTGGAAATGGAGCGCAAGACCCGCGCTGCTAATGCTGAGCGCGATGTGAAAAGTCCGTTGTCGGAGAGACCCGCGACATATTACAAGAATTCGGTGCTCTTTGGCAGTGCAAACTAGGCTTCAAAGCGGTAAGCTGTTGCCAAAGGCGACAAGGATATTTGATCTCAAAGTGCAATCCAGGTGGCGGCATGAAAAAGCAGCCGGACCAAATGCAGAACTCCAACATTTTTTAGAGAAAAACTTATGTATATAAGTATAAAGAATTAACGTAATGAATATTGAAAATGTTCGTGCAAAATGAGTTGCAAATGTTGGACACAGCTTTTGTACATATTTTTACATAGCGAAAATAAAAAATACTTCCAATGCAAAAACATATAAAGCATAGTTATAACCCAGTTGTACGCTTTAGACTTATCGGTAGCATTTTGTACATAGGCATATTAAGACTTTTTAAAGTAGTGCTGGGCTGCCCTTATTGGCTACTACTAGTTGGCATACTTAGCATTTAACAACATCAAGCAACACATTTTATCATGGCTTCTAATTACGATAGCTTAGTATTTAATGTATGTATACACATACTTATGTATGTATTTAATTAAAAAAAAAAAATTTGAATTTTATAAGCCGCTTTTTAGTGTTTTAAATGGGTACTAAGCGATTAGCGCGAGTAAGCTGAGAGTTAATGTTATAAGCAAATATTTAAATTTATTTATTAGCTTAGGAGTGCATTAAAATATACTTAATCTAGTATTTTATAAAGTACACACTTATGGTATTTAATATGCTTGGATAAACAACCATACACAATTTAATGCCCAATAATATATGTATATGGTATAATGCAAGAGAAGAACATAAATAATCATAACTAGAAATAAATACACCCTTAATTGAAAATGTGTTATAAACTCGACATTAAATATCTATTCAAACGCTTTATATGCTATTATATATACTATAAATATTAACACTACATTAACTTTAGTCACAATAGTCACCGAACAAACATTTGAAAAAAAATAATACACTGTAACAAACTTACTGTGCAACATATGTCGATCGCTGCAACTTACAAATAACTACAATAAAAAAACAATTAAATTAAAAATAAAACTAAAAAAAAAACTCAGCAACCAGAGAACAGTCCCCAAAACAAAAAGTGAAGTTTAAAAATAATATAAAATAAATTATTATTGCAAAAGTATTAATTGACTACTTTGTTTTTAACTTAGGGCAATAAACATAATGTTAATGAAGCAATGTTTTTAGCGTATTTTTAGTTAAAAACAATCGAAAGAAGATAAGCAAATTATTTATTATTTAAGTTAAATTTATTGAAATTGAATAACTTTTTCAAAAAAGGTTTTTGTTTTCAAGGGTACATATATTTTTTTCCGTGTGCTCCAAACAAATAAACAAATAAATAAATAGTGTTCAGATTTGTTTGCCGTGAAAATTTCCTACTGTTTTTGTGATATGTGATGATGACCTCTTTTAAAATCAATTCATAAATAACCACGCCCACTCCCGCATCCAGAAATTACAACAATCTGTTTCTAAAGGAGCAGTTTGAAGTAACAATTAAGACGAGGATCCTTTTCGACTGATTTAGCAACATTTTTACTTGTTTCGATTTCAAAAGTATCAGAGGTTTGCTAAATTTATGAATTAAAATTACATCTTATACTTAATATTTAAAATCGTGCCCTTAAATTATAAACATACAATTTAGCATAATTTAAATATATTTTGATAATTAATGATGATGACTAAATAAATAATAATTCTTAAATACAAATAACGCAATTTACTTTACAGTTATAAATGCGGTGTAAAAAATTTAACGTTATTTTTCTTCAGCCAGCCATTGCTCTTTCAGGAATCATATAAAATAAAATTTAGTATAAAATAAAATTTTAAGTTTAGCTTTGATTAAATAATAAGTTTATATTCTGGAAACTGAGTCATATATTAAAAGCATAGGTGAGTTTGGTTAAGGTTATCTATAGTTAACTGAGTTCTCACCAAGGCTGCAATCCTGTTTTCAATATAATCAGTTGCAATAAATATCGAAACTGGAACCGAACTAGTAGACCACAAATTCAGTCATACAGAAAATCACACCAACACAAATAATTTAGCTCGACTATGGAAACTAAATTGTTTAATAACTAAATAATAAAATAAATAATTATATTATATTGGTTTGATCTGTCTGATTACGCGCATAAAAAAAATTTAAAACAGTGGCTTTCCAGGAGTGGGACTCATGGCTGTGGAAAAATGCAATGTTAAATCTTTAAAGGACATGTCCAGCTATTGACTTTTGACAGTTGTATATTTTTCATAGCTTCCTATTTAAATTTGCCGATTTACGAAAATAATCATCACATTCAAAAGCAGTAAATTTCAGAAATAGATGTCTTTGTGTTAGCTGTAAGAGCTTTCGCCCTTAACTGATTTGGTAAACGGTATCGCTCCTTTATCATTATAAGACTTTTATGCTTTTAAAGCTAAAGGAGAACTTCAGATACGTCGCGACGCTTCGCTTAGCTAAGCACTGTTACTTTTTTTTTTGTTGAACATCTGGGAGATCGCGGGTAGTTTTTTATTAGGAGTTAAAGTCAAATCAGATACAAAAAAAAAAAGGGTGAGCGATCAACCAGTCTAACAGCACAGAGATAAACCAACATTTACTGCGTGACGCGCGTTGATGCAGACGAACAAAACGGCGAAGATCTCACGGTTAAATGCAGAGACTTGAACAGTTATCGATCCAAAAAATGTGTTGGCTGATGATTTATGCGTCTGGCGTGGCTTAGGGGATCAGCTGAATCCCGGGCTTAATTTTGGCTCAATGCGAGATTTGCACAGAAAAAGCGAAGCCAAAGAAAAAACAAAACTACGTATTGTAATTATGATTATTGGTAAATTATATTTAATTTACAGTTAAACGATCACGTATGTTCGGCAAACGTTTCGCGATCCAAAATATTATCAGCCTCAAAAATACCTTTTGCTTGACCTCAATTATCGATTTAACTTTATTATTGGCTTAGATTTGGACTTTTTGATTTTGCCACGGTCGTGCTCCGGACGTGGCGTGTCGATCTTCATGCAAAAACTTGAAATTAAATGGAATGCTTTTGATTATCGGGTTCGAATTTATATAGGGGACAGTGTGTTATTTGGGCATATGTCGTCGCTGCCGACTTCGTCCGCGCTGGCATTATGTGGGCCGGCCGCTTAATTCTCGTTAGTTTCTCTAAGGCGACGTGCAACGTTTAGTTGATTGCCGGTTTCGCGTTGATTGTCAGTCCTTCAAATATTTTGGCAATCATATTTTGTGCTAAATTCTTTTTATATTGTGGTCTTTCTCTCGCTAAATGTTCGATACCGGCAGACCGACAGGATTGGTTTGTACTTTGTACACACACACACTAAGAGAGAGAACGCTAAAATACAGATTTAAGCCTTAAGCAATTAAAAAATCAATCTGAAATAGCATAGGCCTTTCTTAAAGACAATTAATATTACAATATATTACATGTAGCCGCAGTTCAAGCTTTTATTTGTACACTATTTCTTTGGTTTAATTAGTATCAGTGCAATCATCGATCGAACGATTTGTCTCGACGAGTGTATCTAACTTAGTTGTGGTCCAAGATTTTCTTGGCTGGAACGAGGGGCGTGCTGCTTCATTATCGTTACAAACAGTTGTAGATACCTTGCAACAAGGGCTGGACGACTTTTTTTTATAAAGGTTCCCTAACTAAATAAAATTAAATTATCCAATTATATAAGACCGGTTTAAAAATATTTTTAAAGAATTTTTTAAGGTAGATGTTGATTTTTTCTTATGAAAACGGAGTTGTAAGTCATTAAAAAATACTATTTGTAATATATATAACTTAGTAAAATATAAATTACAAAAAAAGCTTAAATACCACATACAAAATATAAAGTTCCATTCAGTCTTCTTCTTAGTAAACAATTTTTAGTTAACAATATTAAAGTTTCAGAATAAAAGATTCGTTTAGTTTAGGGTTTTAGTTCAATAAACCTATCAGCAAGGGTGTACGCACTTCATTGAATTATTGACTCAAAAATTCTACCAAATTGTGTTGCCAGTTTTCTGTTGCGTGTTGTGCATCAATTGCCAAACGGTTCTGCGTCGCGTTGCCAACTAATTCGATTTGTTTTTTAGGTATTGGCTACAAAGAGGATCGAGAGATGTGAATTTATTTTCTTGAGATATGGTTTTGTACGGACCCCGACGAACATATGTTGCAATAATTGTTCATGTTGCTCAAAAGCAACTCATGTTCAATGAGTTTTATTGCTGCTCAACATACAAACAACAACAGCCGCAGCAACAAAAGCGAGAGGAGGAGGAGAAGCACGAACCAAATGAAAGAAAAATTGCACACAAAACATTTTTCACTCCGTGATTCTCAAGCATGCAATGCAGGAGAGTTGTAAGCAGGAGGAGGAGGTGGAGGATAGATACTCAGAGCGCCATAAGTGGCGACAGCCGGCGAGCATCATGCATACAACTACTACAGAAAACAGAAGAGGATTGTTTAGGGTCGTCGCCAACCCATAAGGATCGACATCACCTCGTCTGCATTCCCACACGCGATCGCAATCGCAATCGCAGTCACCTATTGCCGTGGCCAGCAACCAGCAGATACAAAAGTATCTATGAGTTGCACCATGCCCGCGACTCAATTACAATTTATTAAAAGACGCGCAACTGATTTATAAGCAGAGTCCACAGAACAGACCCTTTCGGGCCAATGTTTACGTGTCTGGCCGTTGACGTTATGTTCCTTGCTTGTTTCTCTTTTGCCGTTTGGCGGTGCAAATTTGCGGCTTATTAGCGGGCAAGCGAAAGGGAGCTAGCCTAATACGCCGGGTGCTGGTGGTGACAGTTGCTTGTCAGCAAGTTACACAAGTCCAGGCGTTCATAGTGATTATTATATATGATGAGACATGTATAAGTCATTGGCGAGCTATTCATCCAGACTTTCTTAGGTACTTTCATTACAACTGATTATTCAAACACTATTCTTGTTACATATTTGCTGTTTAATTTGAACTTATGCTCGAACGACTAAAAGATGTTTCAAGGGTTGTTTAATATAACCTTAAAAAAATTGTAACTTTAAAAAATATTTAAAAACTATTTGTGTTTTTTTTTGCTTAAATTTCGGATAAAAAAAAACTAACTTAATAACATAAGCACCCCAATCACGAAACTTGTAAATTAACTATATTTTAACTTAGATTATAAATCCCACATTAATTTTTAACACCTATATCTAGCAGCCATTGCTAGTCCACACAACCGCCATAGGGTTTCCAAATTAAAAATAAATAAAAAAATAATTTTCAGATTTTAAGATTTGGCTTATAAATTATACAATTAAAATTTTTCGTTTCGATTTAAAAATACCCAAGAATGACTAAATTTTCCATGTTGCAGAGGACTCATGATTGCTAAGTTTGGCTTAAAAATTTATAAATTTCATTAATTTGTAATTTTTTATTTTTATTGGTTTTTTCTTTCGCGTTAAATACCGCAGATATATAATGTTTGTTAACTCGACAAAAGTGTACAAATAAGCATTGAATAATATGCATTGGTGCAAATGAATGTGCACTTATAAGTGCATATTTTTTAAGATTAACCGTGTTGCATTAATCCGACAGGTGCGGCTCCTTTCCTTTCCTTTCCTGATGAAGTAGCCCGTAGTCGCAACGAAATCCGCTCAGCATAAAAAAATGCAGCACACAATGTGCAACTTCGCCTATTGTTCGCAAATTTCCCTTGGAGATATACCCGGTAAAAGAACAAAAAAAAAAAAAAATATAATAAACAATGAAATATAAAAAACATATTTCGTGTACATTTTTTAATAAATCCTGCAAAACCCCATGCGACCCCGATGCTATATGAAAGCGATTCTAATGCACTCAGGCGAACAAGTTCTTGTATGCGGTTGCCTCTTGCTACTTGGTAAAGAAAAAAAAAAGAAGTACTTATAAATGTAGCAACAACATGGAACTGTGTTTGGAATTAGGCTTACATATGTCGAGGGCGCGGAAATTGCGGTTTGATTCAGCTTACTGTTTACTGGCTAGCCTTTGGCAGAAGTCCTTGCAGCTGACGTAACCCGAGGTATTGACGACAATCTGCTCAGAACACGGCCAAATAACCAAGTTTGAGGTGGAAACTGAGTCTGAGTCTGAGTCTGAGTCTGAGGAGCAGTACCAGCAGCATGCCGGCTGGCAATTCAAGTGGAAGTGGAACTGCCGGCAGTTGGAACCCTTGTTTCGGTTCTGGTTCGGTCTGTGCAGGACATCTGATATTATATTGCTAATTCGATACTTTTATTTTTGGGAAATGCTGAAGGACTCTTTTTGTCTCTTTTGTCTTTTCTTTATATCTTTCTTTGCATTTTGCATAATTTTTCATAAGTGGGTTTGGAAGTTTTCTTATAGAGTAACCACTGATTATCATAATTTTCTGAAAGATAATCATAAATTTTGTGTGAATGCAATTTGATCCGTTATTTATACGTATTATCTTTTGTGCCGGGCATTGTTCTCTCCGGCCTTCTCTGGTGTCTGCGGGCTGAAGGACCGAAAGACCGAAAGACATCCATGTCCACACTTCGCTTATGGTCTTTTAATATATTACCGTTATGTGACCAGACCACACAATATGTTAATTTTTTATAATTTTTTTTTGCGTGTGTGTTCATTGAGCAGATTCTGTGATTTACACAGCAACGTCTGGACACAGGTGACAACAGCTGTAAAATCCAGAAATTGGTAAGAGCTACTAGGCGTGGAATTGGCGCAAAAACTGTACTTGCCTTTGGTAAGCTCATGCATGTTTTAGCCATTTCCAGATGATACTCTATTCAGTTAAGCAAACCGCAACTTGTGCACGTTTTTGTCTCTGTGTGTGTGCGCCCCTTGTCATATTCTTAGATACACCGATGCCATTTTTAATTTTTTATCCATATTCTACCCCTGCCGGTTTTAGCCTTTGTGAGTATGGCGTCTTAGAGTTAAGCCAAAGAAAAGAAAACGCTAAATTTATAATGGGATGTTTGAATAATGGGGGTACCCACTGTGTCCTGTAACCAGGTTGGGTAAAAAGGGTATGCACATAATTGTATATCATAGAATGTGACGCACACATCTCAGACTTTATAAAGGATATACAATTTTATACAGGAAGATATATATGTATATAGAGGGTAATGTGTAATGTGTTTTTAGGTACTAAATTTGCGATTAAATAAAATCAACAACAAGTATCTTTTTCAGTGGAAGCCTTAATTTGTTAGAATTGTAAGACATCTTCTTACATTTAAGATATCATAAATCAATGCGATTGCCAAAAATTTGGCTCAGACAAAACACGTTTGCATGCAGCCAACACACACACACATACACACGCTTTTACGGGCACAATTCGCTGTGAGCCAAGTTGGTAAGTTTTTGTTTGAGTAAAATAAACGCCATATTGTAGACATTGTTAAGGTTTTTGAAAATTTTATAATTAATTTTCTGGTTAACATGTTTTTCATATGTGTAAATATGCGCAAAATCCATATATGAACGACCTTTCCACTCTGCTTCTCGATGTATGCATGTCATAGTTGTTGTTGTTGTTGTTGTAGCTTTTGCTGCTTCGCAAAGTTCAGGAAGTGTGTTTACAAAGAAAAGCCTTTTGTACAAGTATCAGATTCCTGTGCTGATTAAAAAAGAACTTGGTAAGGGCTGTGTGTGTGTGTGTGTGTGGAGGGGTTGGGGTGAATCCCCTTTCTAGCCATTTTCCTTGCCAGCATGTTAGCTACGAATATTTATTAAAAATTTAAACATTGTGAATAATTGTCGGATCTTTTACCCTGCATTTAAACAGTTGTATTCAAACATACTTAGGTCTCGTGGCGCCATGACTGGATGATTTGGCGCCACCATTAAGGCATTAAAGTCTTTGCCGGCAGCAACATTAAGAAACCGTACAGTTTCTGTATAGGGCTCGGGACATCTTCTTGTTTTTAACGTCATTTACTTCAATTCAATTTGAAATTCAAACTCTTTTCAGCCGCTGTCTGATTTAGCTGCCGCTTTTGGCCGGGCAGCCGAAGAGATTTTGAGGCTGAGTGACATGACCATGCGATTGGTAGCAAAAGTGGCGCGTCATGCCGCAAATGGCAAAGTCTTCGAAGATGTTTCGGGTTTTTTATTTTTATGTATACCCATTGAAAACGTGTGATAACGGGTTTATTGATTATTATCAAAATGTATGTAACAAGCAGATGGAATCATATTTCACCCCATTATTTTGAACTACTCTCCCAAGAGAGGGTATCTCCTAGTCGACTAGAGCATATTACTTGCTTATGCATCGATTTCTTAGCTCAATACTCTCAAATCGACTTGGCTTCAAATTTTATTCGTTCACTGTTCATTTAGTTGTCACTATGTATCCTTTTTTTATTATTAATTCAATTCTTTTTTTTGTGGCTGTCATGCCAAGTGATCCATCTTAATTCCTAAAACATTCGTCATCAGTTTTGGGAAATTCTATTGTGCAAGTCGATTTTTATGGTCGAGTTTTTCATTGTTTGTGCATTTTAATTTGTCAGCACGTTGCGCAAACGTGTTGCATAGAATTGGGCGCGTAGCCCAGCTGCCTCAATGTTAGCTGATCGATGACGGCACTATTTGCCAGGATACAGTCCATGATGGATTGCTTAGTTTCAATCTGGGGTGCTAGAACCGAATTTCATTAATCTATTCAATTTAAATTGAAAATATACCACATTTGAAGTGCAGGAAGCAAACATTTTTCTTTTCAACCTTTCCTCTTCTCAAATTTTTGGTTTGGTATATTTAAAAAATAAATTATGAATGTGTTAGATTTCATTTAAAACACTGTAAAATAATTGTAAAATATTTTAAAAACAATAAAAAGAATATTCGTTGTATGTAGATTTTAATTAAATTATAGTTAGAGTGTTTGTATTTATGAACAATAAAGAATGCAGTCGAGTTTGATTATAATATAATAAAGAAATCGATTAATTTTTCTTAGCATATTATTAATAAATAAATTAAATAAATTAAATAAATTATTAATTATATTTTTGTATTTTATTATTTTATTCGTATTTATAATAATTAAAAAGGTAGCCAGGTTTAATTTATAATTTTTCAGATATCTTCATTATGATTTTTACCTCCGCAACAAACAATTTTTTTTTGTAACACTTTCGCTGGCTTTAGCTTCTGAAATGTTATATTTTAAACGTAAACGTTATCTATGTCTTCGCATGTCAAATGCAAAGAGGGCTCGGAACACGTTTTTTTAGGGTAACCCCGAAGAAATTAATATGCAACCCTTTTGCGAAGATAAAAATACGAATGTCAAACGCGGTTTAGTGATACGTCATCGTGATTTGGCAAATTTGACAGCCGATAACAGAGGCAGAAGTGTGAGATGAGATGAGCTAGAAAGGGGTTATGGTACCGTAGAGGTAGCCCTTTGGTTGATTTTGGCATGCATTATCTAAAATACATACATATACAATGTTTGTTTGATTTAACTTATTCATTCATTCAATAGATTGCTTTCCAACAGTAGCTGAGATTACAGGGATGATGTGCAAGAATTTCAGCACAGAACAACAACAGCAACAGCAACAGCAACAATTACAACACTTTGACATAAACACAATCTACCATCAGAAATGGTTGCGTGTCACGCGCATATTTCTCATGCAGTCGCAAATCGAACTGCCAAATTGTTGTTGATTTGATGTGCGTGTGTAACAGTTCTACAAATTGAATGCCAAGGACCAGTTACGGTCCAGCAAAATAACAAAAATTAAATTATCAGTGGTTAGTGCATCAGGCTTAATTTGTTTTGGCGCTGTACGCGTGCGCACGCAATTTTTTTCAGGCTTGAACCTAACCCCCCTTGCCCTCTGGCATTTAAGACCCCACGCGGGGACTTAAACACAACCGACTGACATAATCTTGAAATATTGGCACGCAGTAGTTCCATCTATCTTGTCAATTCCATGCTGTACCTAAAATCAACGTTGTAGTAAAGCTGCAGGCATTTAAAAGGCTTGAAAGAGTTACCGATATGTGCATATAAGATATATTATTTTATATTGGCGTCAACTAGATTTAGCTATTCTTTTTTCACGCCAGCCACATTATTGAAATTGTATTCGTTACTAACTTTGTTTGTACTCTGTAGAAGTTTACTTAACAAAGACTCTGTAGAGTATTTATATTATTGATCAGAGCTGGCTAAAGCAGACTTAAAATTTAAAACATAAAATCTTCTATAACGCTTGCAGATCTAGGTTATTGAGTAATTATATACACTGATCAGGGTTAAATTAATGGGTATAGATGGTATATGCTACTCGAACCTTTTATTTGTTGCAATGTTTAGAACCCAATAGCTCTAAAAATGCGAATTTTACAATTTTTGTAAAGTGATTATGTAAGTTATTTATTATTATTATAACCAATGAATTGCCTGTCTTGCTGTCTGTTGACAAATAAGCTAAGACTTTTTTGGCTACTTAATTCATTTAGTTATAAATTTAACGATTATTTTGCAGTCAGTTGCACCTTACTGTAAGTTTATTGTTTTTAATTTATCTCTGAAAACAGTAACAAATACCCGAATAAATAAGTTTTAAATGCATTTAGTATTTGCTTGTTTGGATGTAAAATATTGGCATACCAGCTTTAGATTTGCGAATGTTTACAATCGAAATGGAAATGCTGTGGCATCAAAAGGGGCCTTTACGAGTGTTTATTTGTGCAGCTAAACATTTTTAATGGGGCGATCATAAGTCTCGGTAAAGTTGCCGGCGTACACGCTGGGTGGTAGTCGTTCTGAGACTTTTTGATTTTAATGATATACTGGCAAGTATTTTTTTGAATTATTGCAGAGCGCACAGAGCGCGTAATAAAATCGCACCCAGTACCGATACCGATCCCCGAACTGATGGATGCATGTAGTTTTATTGTTTTTCCTTCGATTTAATTAAGCCAGAGCAAAGCGTGCCGCCGGCGACGTTGCCGGCTATTTACTTGGCCTTTATTTGTTTGCTTTAGGCGCGTCGTCATCAGTCCCTGCCCCCTAATCTTTCAGTTTGCAGCCAGATAGTCGCTTTCAATCTCCAACAGTTTGACACGTTTGTTGTATCTTGTTTTGGTTCATTTTTAGTACGGCAATTAAAAGTTGAAAATGCTTATGTTCATTCCTTGGTGACCACAGGACTAGGGCAAATCGTTTCTTTTAAGTTAACAATCCAAATTGTGTATACACTCACCGATGTACAAAATTAACAACTATTGCCCTAATATTATATGCTTGTATATGTCTATATGCTCATGTAATGGCATTTTTATTTCATTTAATTATTTCGCAATAACTTTGACAATAAAAATGAATTTGGTCATTTAGCTAAAACTGTATATTTCAGATTAATTGAAAGCACCAAAAATACTAGGTTTTTTTTTTAACTTTTCATTGTAACTTAAAGCAAAAATAGTTTTTAAATTTTAATTAATAAGCATTTTGCTTTTAAAAATTTTACGAAAATTACAGCTTTTTTATAACGTTTTATTGTTATTTTATTAAACTTGCCCAGAATTTTATTATATTTTTTCATTTGCCTTAAATGTGGCCTATACAAAGTACTCAACAGGACAATCAAAAATGCGATTCTGACAAGGTTTTTTTTTATATACAGTGCATTATTTTATATCGGAACAGGATAGCATATAACTATTATTCAAACTGTAATTCAAAAATTTGTATGAACAGACATTTTCTTTTACAAGACATTTTAACTTTGAAATAGCTACAGTGATAATAAATTAAAATATATCTTATGTACGGGTGTAAAAGCAAAGTAATGCCTATATAAAAAAAACGTGATTCTAATTAATAGTTAACAATTTAAGCTAATATCCGATTGTCAGATAGATTGAGAATAATATAAAGTTACCATACTTCATCTACCTTTGGATTTAATTGATGCCTGCAAGAGTATTTAATGTTCGGCGACCCGTGAATGGCTGGTTTTTTGTTTATGCGTAAGCTATTAACTGCCACACACGTTTCTTCATTAATTCCACGTGTTTATTTGTTTAAACTTACCTTTTATGACGCAATGGCGCTACAACTTGCAACGTTCATTCCATGCACACACAATGCAGTGCATGGACATATGTGAAAATAGGTGACTCTGGGGGGAGGAGGAGGGGCGTCAGGCGTGTATCTCATAGTTAGCTATCCACATCATAGGGCATTGGTCTGCTGCCGACAGCTAATTGAATTTAATTGGCGCGAAAAATCTGTAAAAAAGTAAACAAAACTTTTAGTTTTTAACACTCTTCTTCATTTTTTGGTGTAGCATCATTTTATGAGTTGTTTATTTCATTTAGCAACAATAACTTTAACTTTTATCAGACCACTTTTAATGGCACATTTCGTATACCCTGTATCCATTGAAAATCTGTTAAAGAGGGTATGTTGTGTGTGTGTGCATATTTGTGTTTTAACGCATTTACATATATATTTATTAATAGTCATGTTAGTTTAGATCTATATATCAGTTTGAGATATAGGAACTGGGTATCTCCCAATCGAGACACCTCGACTTGACTACCCTTATTTGTTATTGTTTGTTTACAAAAAATAAATATCAATAACGACAATAACAATACTATTGCCGACAAGCAAGAAATTTTATTTTGGATACACTTAATTTGTATATTTTGGAATATATGGCGATATGTATAATGTATAAACGAACAAAATTATTTTATTATCATTTCAACGTCCAAGGCTGCTTTTTTGTTGGCTGTATGCCAGCTACATTTACAATATTTTCTTCATATTGGATATTTTCTTAAAATTACAAAAAATATTTTTTTTTTGCAAATTATGCAAAGTTATTATATTCCTCATCACACGCTAACAGCGCCTATATACTATATAATAATTTAATTCATTAATTTTGAGGGAAAAATTTAATTAATTTAGTTGTAAAGAAATACAAACAAAATGTTTCTTGACCTTTATAGGTCATTCAAAATATGCGTGCAAAATTTCGTGAACTTCGTTCCAGAGCTGTAAGAGAAATATCTTTAACTTTATTATATGTTCTTAAGCCACATTCAATGATAGAAGGATTTAACATAGCTCTCAACAGCAATAACAAAGGTTTTTAAAAATAATTATGACCAGACATACATACTAAAAATCGATAAACATATGCACAAAACCTGTTGAACTTTGTGTTTGGCGCCACAGGGCGATCGGGTATATCCACTGGGTTACTGGGTTGAAGTCATTTTGTGTGACAACCCGCTGACAATTGAACGAAAACGAAGACGGACGCCACAAACTCTTGAAGATGAAGCCAATTAACAGTGCTGAAAACATATGCACCGAGTTTGGCCAAAAACCATAAAATCTTGTGATTTATTCAAAATTAACGAAACAATAAAACAACAGATTTAAGGCAAGCAAACGGTAACAATAATCCCAAGAAAACGAAGAATTCTAAGTTAAGAAAAGAAGTTCGGAATAAGTTTTCAAAATATATATGAAAGCAAAATTATGTAAATATAAATTTGTGAACTATGAAATTTGTGAAATATGAAAAAAGTTGCATATTATTATGTTATATGATCAGATTCGATTGTAGGTTGAATTTTTTTTTCTGTGTGACAGCGCAGCAGTTTATAATATCAGTGATATCTGAATGTTCGCAAATTGACCAAATCCTGGCTTTCAGCAATGCACTCCTTGCATTTCTTATCGGCATCGTGGACATCTTCGACTAACCAAAACAATGCAACGCGCAATCAGCGACACTTCATCGGCCACCAAAAACAAAAAAAAAACACACAAAAAAAAAAAAAATTAAACAAAAGGACACAGAGCGTAATGAGGGCGAAAATATCTTTATTTAAAGAGGTAGCCCCAGGCTGGCGACTGTGAGCCTTCCACGGAAGGCAGCGGCTTGCAGAGCAGCCAGTATGGAGTGGCATAAGCAACATATTTGTCATTCGCATGGGGCGCAGGCTGCCAATAATCGCAAAGCAAATATCATGCAGTGGTCTTGTTGGCTATGTGCCTTAATTAGATGAGGCGACAAGCTGGCAGGGGGCTCAGCTCGGGAGACACGATCTTTTTTGTCGATGGAATATAGCACACACAGCTGGGATCTGAGACTCGTAAGTTGGCGACGGCCACGGCTAAACAATGCCATGTTTACAACTTGTAGGCTATGGCAAGTTTTATTTTTATTTTATTTTACTTCTTTACTTTTTTTTTTTGTACGGTAGAGCACATTCTGCCCTAAGGACTTTAGTTAGCATTTGTGTGTGAGCTACATCAAGATCTGAACAGAAGCCGGCACAGTCAATTGACACTAATGGCATATTTTTGCATTTTAAAGAGCATTGCGCCAAATTCAAATAATCGTAGAGCTTAGTTTTCTTAATAAAATCACGATTTACAGATACAGTTGAATATAACTAAGGCTACAAAGCTTGCATCTGTTCCTGTAAAAATATTTCTAAAATTTAAAAACATGAAAAAATGAAAGACAACAAAATACATGTGCTTTCATCTACGATAAAATTTAAAATAGCGCTAATTTGTTTTTTTTTTTTTCAAATAATATAATTAAAATAAAACAATACAAACATGTACATTTTTATGCACAAAAAAACCCAACCGAATCTTCGCTCTTTTTAGTTGACTCAGGTTAATTCGTAGTTGCGGATAAACATCAACTCTACTCCTTTATACCGTCGAATAGGGAATAATGGTTTTGTGCAAAATACCCAAAAATATATATATTTATAAATATACATATATTTGATCAGGATAATTTTGCCATAACCGCGACCTCGGAAACTGCGAAAGACCTACACTTTTCCACTTTGGATTTTCCCAGTTGATACGCAGAACATTAGTATCATTAGTATCGATAAAAATCGATTTCAACCTTTGGTTTTCTACCATATCAGGATATCAACTCCTAGTCTGGCGGTCTCGACTAGAGCCTCCTCACTAAAGCCTTTTTAATGCTCTTTAAGTTCTTGTGCATAGGGTATTTCCTAGTCGAGTGTGCTAGAATACGGAATTCCTTCTTGTTTACTGTATGAATGGGTGTGTTTGGGTGATCACAAAAATTTGAAAGACGCGTGGCGCCAGTTTGGGAAGCTTAAGCTTTTTTATTTTATATTATTTATATTTATTAGGAATCTGCTAAATCTGCCTTTTAATATTCGGAACGCTGAAAATATTTAATTTTGTTCATTTTTAAAACAGTTTTGAAACAGAGACAAATGACCCACTAGGCTTGTAATCTCAATTACACACAAAAGTGACAAAGTGAAGCCACAAAACTTGCCTCCTCTGTGTAGTGTATGTTAAGGCTAAATATCGGATGAACAATAACTTAATTTAGTTGTCTGATGTCGTGTCGTTGTCGTGGCCACCAGTTGTTCTCTTGCTAACTGTTTCAGTTGCCGTCCCATTCTTGGCTTGTGGGGAATGTCAAGTAAGATCGGAACAGGGTAGCGGGAAGTGGACGGAGGTATGGTCTCGTGGTTGGCTTCAACAGCCAGACACACGGCTACGCATATGGAGCATGGTCCAATACAAACAAAAATTGCAAATCCGCGCCGGCGCAGACAGCCAGACAGCCAAATGTGCTGAAATCTGTAAATCATTAAAGAGAACGAACAAAAAAAAACAAACCCAAATGCCATTTCTGCGCGATGGTCGTAAGGCGAAAAAGATAAAGCGAGCGGTGCCAACAAAATCCATTGCAGAGGTAAAGACAATTTAAGCCAGGCCCAGAGCCAAAGAGCAAGCCAAGCCAAGAGTACTGTATTTAAAGAAGCGCTAGTTGTTCCCAGTCCAATGAATTAATTTAGGGCACATTTTAGTTTACAAGTTTGTAATTAATTAGCAAGAGGGACAGACAAAGGGCTACTTGCTGTGCCAAGATGCCAAAGTAGATATCAGAGTAGTCGAAACTTGATGGCACGCAGCATGGGGAAGCGATCGCCGGTGCACTGGCCACGGAAATCGTCCTGCGTCAAATCGAACAGGGCGATGCCGCCGAGATTCTTGGCCCGTACATATTGCGCCTTGCTGGAGGCCGTATCGGGATCCTCATAGCTAACCCACAGGCCGTAATCGCCGTTCTCGTCGGCCGCCCGATAAGCGTAGCTGCCATAACGTTTTGTGGGATCGGGCACACGTCGTATGGGCGCGGAGGCGCCTTTGCCGTTCGTGTTGCTGGGATTGGGCAGAAGTTGACAGATCTCGGCCCAGTTCAACAATCCGCTTGTCTTGCTTTGCGGACCGGCAGGCGCTGGACCATCGGTAGCGGATACCACAGGCATGCCGGTATCACCGGAATCTTTGGTAAGCTTCCAAGCGCGGCCATAAGTGGCGATGCCAATGTTAAGCTTTTTGGCTGGGACTCGTTGCAGCAGCCAATGCTCCATTTGGTAGTTGACATTGTAGTGTGGTAGGCGATTCTGGCCAAAGGCCTCGTAAAGAGGAGCCGAGAAGTCAGCCTCCTCCGGATTGCGGGCGGGCGTGAGGAAGTCAAACGTGCCGAGGTTGATAAAGTCCACTTGCTCCGAGATGGCAGGTGCATCAAAGTACCCTATGTAAAAGAGGTGTTCACTTAAAATAACTGAATTTAAAAAGTGTATTTTCAACTTACAGCTTGAATTGACATTGGGTAGAACGGTAAGACTCAGCAGTAAATCGTTGGCCTTCAGTGCGCTCCTGAGATCCTTGACCAAACTTGTCATCTGTGCCTTGTGCGTGTCCGCTTCGGTGTCCACAATGAAATCGCCGGTAAAAAATTTCTTGAAACTCTTCCAAGCCATGCCGGCATCCGAGTGAACCTTTCGGGGCTTATTCCGTGGCAGCTGAAAGGCAAGGTCCAAGCCATCAAAATTGAACCTACGTGCGACATCTCTCGCGGAGTCAATGAATCGGGTTTGTGCTTGGGCGCCTGCCTCCAAAAGCTTGATATATTTATCCTCTTGCTGCAAATCACGATCTCCGCCCACACTCAACAGGAACTTAACATACGGATACTTCTCCTTGAGCGCAGTGATTTGGGCAAAATGACGACGCTCGTAGTCCAGAGGCTGGTTCAGACTCTTCAGCTCAAAGGTATCCGGATTGATGCCGGCATAGCCATAAATGACGTGCGTGCAAAACTGGAGCGCCAGCTCCATATCGGTGAGCGTGAACTGAGCGAGGCCTGTGTGAAAGAGAGCAGTCGATGTATCCGAAGAGAAAGTCGAATCAAAAAATACAAACCTTGCCGTTCATAGCCACTCGAGTCGTAATAGCAAACCAGATGGGAACCGACCGCGAGATTTGCGTGCGGTGCTGAGAGGAGCACAGCCAACGCGATCCCGTACCATAAAGAGCGCATTTCTGTAGACTGGGAGAGACACCTAGCTGGCAGAAGAGAGGCAGAGACACAGGGGGGCGACAAGATCAGATCACAATTGAATACGTCCGCACGTAACGAGACTCGAACCGCAACTGAATTTAAATGGCAACGGAAATCGCATCAAGCGAGCTTTTGTAAACCCATGAGACTGAACAATAGACTGTGTATATAATATCAACAAATTTCTTATAAATATTTGTGTTAGTGTGCAGTGACAAGTGACGTTGAGGTCAATGAGATCACACTCTGTTCGGGGGAATTTACAAAACAGCGATAAGCCGGAATAAAATGTTTATAAACTAAACAAGTTAATCTTCTACTGAATTTTTGTATTTTCCTTAAAATATGATATTACTCACCAACTGGAAAAAACATTCATTTTGTAAACAATAAACTGTGTTAATTTACTGTTTATTTTTTAGTTTCAGTTACAATCGATATTTAATGGAACGCAATATAGGGTATTTGTCGCTGGTGCATTGTCCACGGAAATCATCGTAGCTTAGATCGAACAGAGCCACGCCTCCCAAGTTCTTGGCACGGACGTAGGCAGCCTTGTTGGATGCGGCATCGGGATCATCATAGCTAATCCAAATGCCTTCAGTTATGGCCCCGTCCACCGAACGATATGCGTAGTTTCCATAACGTTTGGAGGGATCACTGACACGCCTTAATGGCGAGTCGTTTCCTTTGAGATATTGATTTTGTGGATTTGACAGCTTGGCGCAGATCTCCGGATAGCTTAGCAAACCAGGTTTTTGAGATTGCGAACCCTCTGGAGCAGGCCCTTCGGTGTGGGGAACAACGGGTGTACCCTCCAGACCCGATTCGCTGGACAGTTTCCAGGCGTTTCCATAGCTGGCAACTCCTAAATTAAGCTTGCCGGCTGGGAACCCTTGTCGAAGCCAATATTCCACCTGAAAATCAGCATTGTAGTGAGAAAGACGGTTCTGTTCTTTCAATTCGTACAAAGGAGCCGTATAGTCAGCTTCTTCGGGATTGCGATTTGGCGTAAGGAAGTCAAATGCGGCCAGATTGACAAAGTCAACGAGACCGTTCAGCGCTGGTATGTCAAAGTACCCTAAGAAAAAAATGGATTTTTAAGCATTTTTATCAATAACAAGTTTTTTTCCTTTGTGTACTTACATGTCGAGTTAACATTTGGAAGGACAGTCAGACTTAGCAGGAACCCATCTGCACGTAACGAATCCTTGACATCGCGAACAAACGCGGTAAACTGTTCCTTGTGCAGAGCCGCATTGTTGTCGACTATGAAATCGCCAGTGAAGAGCTTCTTGAAACTTTTCCACACCGTGCCCAGTTCACCGTGCACCTTTCGGGGCTTGTTCCGAGGAAACTGATATGCCAGATCTAAGCCATCGAAGCCGTAGTTCTTAACCAAGGAAAAGGCCGATTGGATGAATCCGGATTGTCGCACCTTCTCCCCTTCGAGCAGCTCAATGTACTTATTTGGATGGTCCGCATCGATGTCATGATCACCGCCCACGCTTAGTAGCACCTTCAAGTGTGGATATTTCCGTTTGAAAGCCGTTATTTCGGAGAACTGATGCTTATAGACGTCTAGGTTTTCATTTAAGCTGTACGCCTGGTAATTGTCGCCACGTATACCCAAGTATCCGTAAACCAAATGCGAGCAGAACTGAAGGGCGATTTCCAAGTCCGGATTCAGCAGCTTGCCCAAACCTACAACGAAGTTGAAATTGAATAAATGCCAACCACAAAGAGAGAGCATTTAATGCTCTGGGAGAGTAAAATTCAGATGCATTTATCTGAAAATCTTTGACGGCACATTTGGATCATTGTCCCGTAGTTACTCAATTAAGAGCGAGCAACAGCAATCTACATTGAAAAAATCATTGTTCACCGTTGCCTAAGAGTGATTTTAAATTTGTAGAAAAAATTATCATTGAATACATTATAGGTTATTCAATATTACTTCAATATTATAAATCGACTTGTTCGCTTTTGAAAACCAGAATTTAATAATTTGTTTATTTTGTATTTTACATGAATTTGTGAGCCCTATATGACTTATTCTATATTGGTTGAATCTTATAAATCGCCTTTTTTTATGTAATAACAAGAATTGAATAGTTTGTTTATTTTTTTTTTTTGAATTTAAATGGATATGACTCAACATTTGTTCCACTGTCCAATACTGCGTCACAATTTTAGTCACTTGTTTCGTCTCCAACAGAAAAATGTTGCTGGGGCAGTTGTCGCGCTGAACTCGCTGAGAGTTGAACATTTTCAGATTTCGGTTTCTAGCGCGTGGATATTGTGTAAGAAATGTAAGCTTTTGTTATTGATAGATTTAGTTCTCTCTGTTTTGTGCTACTTAATTATTGTCGTATTTTGTTTTTGGCAAGTTTAAAATGTTTTGCCTTGAAAACTGCTATAGTATATTCATTTAACAACAATATTGAGAGAGAGAACTTCGTTGTGAGCTCGTCTCGTTTCCGCTGAAGAGAGCTGAGAGCTCTCTCATTAATCATAAATGATAAGGCACTGACCCCACAGACCTCACCAAGCGACAGACAGCCTCGCTCTCGCGATATATGTGCATGCAATAAGCATTTTGATTTAATATATACTATTATAAAGCTATGTTTGTTTTGTATTGCTCAATACGTGATATGGCAGCTAGGCAACTTTTCAAATTGATTAGACATGTGCGCGTATTCTTGAAGCATGCTAATTAAAAGCTTTTAATCTGTGTAAACAAATGATTTGAATTTGAAATGAAAAATAAAAAAAATAAATTTGAGAGCTTGTGATTTGTGATGAATAAAATCAGGTATAATATATTAGAAGGAGGCATATCCGATATATATTGTTGATCAGCATCAACAGGCAAGTTAGGCCATAGGAGCTAGAAACTTTTCGTATTTTGTCTCGTCTATTTATTTCAAATGATCGATAGGCCACACAATAAAAATCTACAAAAATCTAAAATTTGATAGGCCTATTTGGATTAAATTAATATATTTTTTTTTAGTATTAAGTTTGCTTAAAAGGTATTCGAGAATTCATTTTCTGTATATATGACTAGAGCAATCTCAGTTGTTATACCCTGAACCCATTGAAAATGGGTGAAACAGGGTATTATGGTTTTGTTGAAATGTATGTAACAGGTAGAAGGAGGCATCTCCGACCCCA
>SCDY01000856.1:0-43290 GCA_004143825.1 Drosophila micromelanica | reverse complement strand
TGGTCAAAAATCATGCCAAAATTGACAAAAATTTTGACATGTAAAGTTCTCAGATCGGTGGCTCTCATATTTCAAACACGCACAACTTTGTCAAAACTGAAGCGATTTTCATGTTTGATGCCATTTTGATCATTATTTGGCCTCTACTTTGATTCTACATTCAAATTTTATACATTTTTGCAAATAAAGTTTTTTTAAATTTTTGGTCAAAAAATCATGTATTTCCCCCTTGTAAATTTTCAAAATTTTTTTTTTTAATTTTAAAATTGCGAATTTTTGTTTTTAATTGATTGTAGCTGTCATAATTAGTATAAAAACAACATTAAAGTCGATTTTAAGGAGGTAAATTTTTTGGTCAAAAATCATGCCAAAATTGACAAAAATGTTGACATGTAAAGTTCTCAGATCGGTGGCTCTCATATTTCAAACTCGCACAACTTTGTCAAAACTAAACCGATTTTCATGCTTGATAGCATTTTTGTTATGGTTTGTCTCCTACATATATTAATCCTGCATTTAAACAAAAAAGCTTCTCATGTGTTATTGTTGTAACATGACATGTCCTCAATTTAAACTCGATTACTAAGCGAAAACTGAATCGCTTTTCATATTTGATAGCATTTTGTTCATGAGTTTTGCTCTAGCCTAATGTTGCATTCAATGCCTCACTTGGATTTATTTGTGATATTTCTCCGGAGTGTATTCCATTCCGAACTCATTAAATACCCTGCATCTCCCCCATATGGGAGTCCACATGATGCTGTAAATTGCGACAGCTCAATTATGTCAGAAATTTACTGGGCTGAGCTGTGGCCATAAATGGCACAAACTGCAGCCAAGGAATGCAGTAGCTGCCAGAACAAATAGGAGCCGGAGGAGGTATTAATGAAGAGGTGGGATGGGGAGGAGCATATGGCCTGGCCTGATGGCTTCTGTGGCAGGCAGTCGGCAAGAAAATTAAAAGGCATGGCAATCGAGTATACACAAAGGGTTAAATGGCTTAAACGATATAGGGGGAGGGGCGTGGCCAAGTGGCCAATAAAAAGCGTGAGTAATGTGACGTAGGAGAGGCCGAAGGGCCGAACGAGCCAGCGCTGAGCAATAAATTGATTGTGCCACACACAAGCGCGAAGCGCAAACAATGCAACAATTGCAACAACATGCAAAGGCACAAATAATTGAAAACTGCAAAGCTGAAAAATAAAGCACAACAGCAGCAAAAGCGAAAGAACAAACCAAACACAACAGAAAACAAAAAGAAAAACCCCCCGTTTCGAATCTCAGTTGCAATGCGACCCACGTGGCGTATGAGTGACGCGAATTTATGTTCGCTGTCCGAGAGCGCAACTTGCCACACGTTCTAATCAGTGACTGCAACGTCGAGTGGGGGCAACTGGTTAGAACCACAAGAACCAGTTAACTCGCCCCTCCCCTTCTAATAGCCGCCTAGCTGCGAGTTGTTCACCTTCAACGTCCTTTAAGCGAAGCAACCACAACAATACAACAAGTGTGTGTGTGTGAGAGTGTGTGTGGAACCAGTCTGCGTCTGCTGCTGGCAATTACAATTCAATTAATGCGCTTAGCGCAATTTTTTACAGTGTAGTAAACACGTGATAAGAAGCACTGCAAAGAAAAAGCGAAAGAGAGAGAGAGAGAAATGGAGAGTCCAAGAATTCTGCATTTAATCGCCGCCTCAAAAGTTAAACGACCGCGCAAGTTTGCCAGCAATGGAAGTGAGAGTTGGTGAGGGGGCAGGGGGGTGTAGAGGGGAAAAGGCGCCCCTCGTAATCAGCTCATGTGTGAGCCTTAAGTCTTCGACATCGTCGTCGTATTCTTCGCATCGTTTGCTGTTATAAAGCCAAGAAAATGGCAGCGTCAGGCCCTTAACTTCCACTTCACATGCATCCTTATAGCTGCATGTTGTTGTTGTTGTTATTACTTCTGGTGTTGTTGCTGTTATTGTTGTTGCTGTTGTTGTTATATCTGGTGGTTGCCTGACATGCAGCACACGTCATGGGTGTCGTTTTTCAGCCTCCTGTATGTGGGTGCGCAGCCAGGAAACAGAAGGAGACGGAAGAGAAGTGAGGTGGTGAGAGAGGGGCGGGTGGTATATTCTGCCACATGTAATGCGACTGCTGACAGGCAGCTACAACAACAACCACAACAAGAACAACAACAACAAGAGCTCGACAATGAACGGTTTTAAATTGCATTCTATTTAATTAAGCCGAAAAGGAGAATGTGATACAAGTGCAACAATTGTGGATAACTTTGTATTTAAACTGCTGAGATAAGTTTTCAATATGATAAATAGCCAGTTTAAAAATACAAAAGTTAAAATAGCAGAAATCGTGATTTATTGTAAAGATCATAATTAAAGAAACATATTTTAATAACTTTTTCACTCATAAAGCGATCATTTAAAAAAAAGCAAAAACTAAACTAAACCTAGATGAGTTTTTACAATAAATGAAAATGATAAATAATTTTTACAAATTAGATTATATTTAAAACTAAATTGTTACTATAGAAAATATTCTAAAAAAATTGAACTGTAGAATTAATTTAATTTATAATGCTAGTTCAAATTCGGGGCAGATTCTTCTCTTAAAACATGACGAATATTATATTCGAAATTATGAAGATTAACAATATGTCAAAACATTTATTGTATCTATATTTTATAAATATAAAGTATTATATACATATATTTAAATAAATTTTTTGTTGCTGTTGTATTCCATAGTATTCCCTACTCACACTTTAATTATCCGCCTTCTGCAATTATGCTCCTTTTTTCTTTCTATTCATAAAATTTTTAAAAAATTCTGTAGACTCGCATTCTGCTCAACCATATTCACATGGTTACTGAGCAGCCTCAGCTGTAAAAAAAGCAAATGTAAATAACCGCATCAATTCAAATTGCCGTTTGGATTCAAAAACACACACTTCCGGTTTCGGTTTCATTCAATTTGCTGCACTTTATAGAAATGGAGAGCAATAAAACGAAAAAAGCGGGAGAAACAAATAAAGAGTGAACAGCACATAAAATGCAAAATGCCCTCGAAATAGTTTATATAAACATATTACTTCTCTGTTTTTTTTTTTATCATCAAACGCGTTGTGAGAACGAGAAACAATTCAGAGTTGGGGCGAAATCAACTGAAACAGAAAACAAACAAATCGCGCATGCACAACTGTTTAATGGGTAGCCCCTTTAACAGTGAAGGGGTAGTAAGGGGAAGGGGGTTCCCCCTTCTTCAATATGTGTGTACAACATGTGTGTGAGGCTCGTTCAAGTTGGGGGCGAAGCTGTGAATTCTGTATTTCAGTTTCAATTTGCATAAAAAGCGAAAAACGGAAATCATTTGCATTTACTGGACAGGCACCAAGAAACGAGCTGGGGGTAGAAAGAACCTTCAACGGGAACGGGAACGGGAACTGGAACTGGGAACCGGTCAGCCGCAGCTTCCGGTGTGTAAAGTGTCAAAACGTCTCAAGTGTTTTAATTGCCTGCCCGGGAATAGTTTTCAGTTTGCCAGTGGCAAAAATAATTTGCGGAAAACTCATTTTAGTTCATCAAATTCAATATAGAAAACTCGAAAACTTTTGTTTTGGCCAAAGTAAAGCTATTTAGCTTGCAGCGCCTCTACGCGCTTTGCATAATTAGACAATTAGTTTTGGCCCAAAATAGTTCTTGCCTCAAAAGCTAAATTCGGCTCTGGATAAACTGAACTTTGATCCTGTTGCCAGGCTCCCATTTTCAAGTCTTTTAGTTTACTTGTTTATTTTAGTGTTGGCTGCAACTTGCCAGCTCATAAAAATGCAACCCTTACAACACCGTTACCCCTTTCCTTACACCCCTCCCCCTCCTTTTACATTCCCAAACAGGCCACAAATCTTTTTTGCACATCTTGGGGCAAAACTGTTTTAGAACTGAGGTTGCAACTTTGGTTTTGTGTATATTTGTTGTGCATCTTGAAGTTGGTTGCATACCCTGTAATAAATAAATCAATATGGCAGGGTGTGATATCGATGTATATATATTATTAAATATATATCTGATATATTTACTATATATCTTAATTTTTATAGGGTAACATTAGGTCAAAAACCTACAAGCTTGCTGCAATTTGTGGCATAACAATGTGAATTACAGGGTATCATAATTTCAAGAAATTAGCTATTTTGAAAATTTAATATAATTATAAAAAACAAAGGGTATAAACTAGTCTGCCAGCGATTCTCAGCCTGCTTTGTTTAAGAGTTTCATTTAGAAGATTCTTGGCTTTAAATCTTCAATAGTTATTTTAGAGGGTATCAGCTAGTCTGGCCCACACAATCCTTTTGCTCTAAGGCAAAGTATATGAAAATAAATATCAGTGAGTTTCGAGTTATGAAATTTATTAGCTGCAAATGCTGTTTTCTAGTTGTTGGAGTTGTTCTTAGTGTTGTTGTGGTTGTTGTTTCTTTGGTTGTTGTTGTCGTTGTTGTTGTTGTTGTTAGTTATCTCTGTCGCTGCTGGTTGCCTGCGCTGGGTCACTCACTTCTCAGTTTAAACGGGAAGTGTTGCACATTAAAAATGTATTGAATACACAAGAATTTCTTAGAATTTGTTGCCTTCATTCGTTTACTTGAATAATGAACTTGTTCTCGTTGTTGTTGTTGTTGTTTCTGTGACTGAAGCTAAATGGATTTAAAATGTTGCTTTGAATCCATTTGATTGGATTTGCACAAATATTCGAGATGATTAAGTTGCTGAATTTTATTTTAAACTCATATCGAGTTGAAAAGATAACAAAAATATACTCAGAAAAAAGTGGAAACGGAGCTTATGTTAGAGATTTAATTGCAAAATAATACAAATGAAATGTGCAGTAAAATAACTTGTTGTAGCGTTTAAATTTAGCTTGCTAAAGCATATGCGTTAAAGTACCTAAATAGTTTGCTAAAGGGATTGTTATAATAAATTATAACTTCGATTGAATGACTATCTCATATCCTAGTTTCAAATCTGCGTATAAAGTACCGAACGAAATTGTAAGACAAAAATTGCACAGGCCCAATATACTCTGTTTTACTTTAAGGGCAATGTATATTAATATAAGACTTTAATATATGTAAATTGCATTCATTTAATTTAAAAATTTTACAAAAAAATACTTTAAAAATAAAAATAAAAATGTAAGGTTCAGGTTCGAATCCCAGGCTATAATATTTTGTAATACCAATATGCCAATAATGAATATTACAGTAATAAATATTACAATTATAAAAATAGTTTTCGTATATCAGATACTTATTTGGAACCTAATTTTCTGCTTTTGTTGCTTACCTAAATTTTATGTGTACGAAAACGCAGGAAAAACAAAAATGACCCATTAATTAAAAGAATTTTCGCACATTAGCGATAGCCCTAATTTGTTTTAATACGCTTAACAGCTTAAAGCGCATAATCTGGTTAAGTTTTCCCCTTCCTTTCAATTCAGCAAACCCAAACCAATCAAATGCTTTGCAAACTGTAAAGCAAGCAACCGCAGCTTATCAGTTGCAACTAAACCGCAAACACTAAAAACAAACACACAGACAGACAGACACACACACACACTCAACAAGCATTTACCAGATTTTAAGCATTTTGAATTATGAATCGTGGTTCTGCTTTCGGCGTTGTCATCGCATACACAGAAAATCCGGCAACGCTGCGGCTAGCAGCTAGCGCATGTTTGAAATTGTTTGGCAACGTTTGCTTTGACTATATTCACCCCCCTTCACCGCCCCTCTCTCACCCGCATTTGGCCAACTTTTAATGCCAAGTTGAGCGCACTTAATCCACATAATTAGCAAAAAAGCGAACAGTCGGACAGACACTCAGGTGAGTTCTACGGGGCGGTGCGACAGGACAGTGGTTCCATGGAGCGAACCAGTTCAGTTCTTATTAGTGTCACCATGTTCAGCGGGAGAGGGAAGCGGAGGGTGCAAATTTACGGAATGTGAGTCAATTAAGTGGATATTGCAGCAGCAGATGTGTGTGTGAGTGTGTGTGTGTGTGTAGTGTCTCTATGCTCCAATTTCTGTTATTTGTAGCTATTTGGGCTTATTGATTTTATGAGCAAACATTTTGTAAATGTTTTCATTAGTCTCGTAGGCAACTTTGATTACGACCTTCCAGTTTAATAAACTTTTGCCGCATTTATTATTTAAATGATTTTATGTGCATAAAGGGTGTGTGTGTGTGCGTGTGTGTGTGGGCACCCAAAATTGGGGCAACTTTTTGGACAGGGCATCACTTCAAAAGTCAATTAAGTGCGGACATCGCCTACCACCCCCCTCCAACCCACAAAAAAGAAGAACCAAGCAAGTGTCAATATGTGTTTGGTTCAGTTAAGTGCCACGCCTACTTTAGCCCTATGCAGCCCCCTTGTGTATTGCCTGGTTTCATCTGCTTTCAGTTTGGCTGCTTCTTTAATCCATTTCGATTTGCAATAAATTCATTTTGTTTATTCACATTTCGTATGCTCAACATTCAACTCAAAAAGTTGGAATACCCTTTGTTTGGTGATAAGCAAGGGTATTTAGGGATGCACATTAAAATGTAAAAATTAACTTTCCATAAACTTTATTATTAAAAGTGAGAACTTACTTTATTAGTTTAATTACACATTTCGTTTTTCCTTTCGCACATGTACAGGGTATGTTGTAGTCTATAATATATGTTCAGTTCAACACCTTTGTGGGGCTTAGTGCCCCTGGTAGGCGTGGCACGTGTGGATGTCGACACACGTCGTTTTCCATTAAATTTGCCTGCAGATAAACGAAAAATGTCGGGCAAAAGTTTTTCCTTGAGCCCCCAAAAAAAAGAAATCAAAAAAAAAAAAAAAAAAAAACTCACGTGAGACTTGTGGCCTGAGCTAAGACATGTTGTGCGGGCGAGGGGGCAGCTCAAGCACACGCATGCATATTTAAATATACTGCTACACACACACGCACACACAGACAGTGGACCACGTGGCGTATGCGTAATGTGGCCTGTACGCAACCCAAAGGACTCGCAATATTTTCCTTTTGTGCTGCTCCTTCGTGCTGTTGCACATTGAAGATAAAAAGCAAAAGTTAAAACCGATTCGCACGCAATTCTCGCCCACTGTTGTTGTTGTTGTTGTTGTTGGTTAGCTGCCCCCGGGAGCTGCCCCATGTTGCCGGCGAGTGCGTGTCGCCTCACCTGAGCCTAAACAAATGCAACACTTTGTTTTAACAGGCGGGGCATGGCAACAAATTTTATTTGTTTGCCTACTCCTAAACATTTATTCAGTAGTAGGCACTGTAAATGTGCAGGTGCGGTTTTGCGGTTGCGCCCCACATCGGGCCCGCTGTGCAAAACAACAAAAAGAAGAACTGAAAAAAAGGTTACATAATTGAAAGAAAAACTTTCGAAACTTTGGCAGTGATTAGGGTGCTGATAACGGGTCAGGGATTAGCTGAGCCTGAGGTCACTGCTGACGAAAAGATTAATGACTTTTTTCATGGAACTTGTGCGTGTGACGACTTTTAAGAACTTTGGCCAGGGCATTTAGTTGGAATCGCAGTCAATTCAGTTCATTGCGTATTCAAATTAAAATTCAATCCAAATTTGGTTTGGCATTTGATCTAGGTTCAAAATAACAAAAAAAAAGTTGGTATTTCCGGAACTAGTAGAAAGCCACTTTTATTGTTAAAAAATTGCTGAGAATTGCAGCTGCATATGCTTTTTAAATTATTAAATGACTTAAGACTTGGAATTTGTTTCAAAACTTCTCAGATGAAGTTAGAATTTCAGTTTAAAACTTACAATAAAACTTACATAAAGAAAACCATGAACTAGTTCCATTGTTGCACACAATAAAAGCGTGAGTAAAAATTGTACATGTTTGAACAAGCTCAGCTGGTTCCTTTACAAATCACCGAATTGTGCTTTTCGTTTAATTAACTTTATTTTTTTATTGTTGCAATAAACTCGAACTCGAACCTGAACCTGAACCCGAACCCGAACCTAACCTATGCGCCATGTTTAGCAGGTTTACGGTACTTGGGGTCATATATTTTTATTGCACGGCCACAATCAAATGTCCATTGGCTACAAAGCACAAAACCAACAGGAGGTCGCCTAATCAAATTTGCGGAATTCGCTTCCTGCGGCTCCAACTCAGCTCCCTCTCCCTCTCCCTCTTTCTCCCGCTCGCTCCCTCACACCTGAGGGAAAACTTGGCACGTTTTGCAACGTTTTGGCTTGTACTCATTTTATTTTTATTTTTTTATTTTTTGTTCGATGCTGCTGCTATTCCCAAGCTTTTAATAACTGAACAAGCCGCTCATTAATAATTTAAAATAGAGCAAAAATATGCGCGCTTCTCTTTTGGCAGCTTTGGTTGTTGCTGTCGCTGCTGCTGCCGCTGCCTCTGCTGCTGCTGCTGGTTGTTGTTGGTCCCAACGGCGGCGTTGGCCCAGTGGCGCGTGGTCGTGGTGAATTTCTGTTCTCTGTGTCTGTGTGTGGATGCCAATGCAGAGCGCCCACAAAACAAAGAGAGCCAAGTGCGCTCGCTCTCTCACACGCTCTCGTGCTCTTGTATTTCGCATTGGCATTTGCGGCGCATTCCTTCGGCAAACGACACACGCACACACACACACATACCAATGCATTGGCTGTGGGATGCCTTCGCAGACAGCTTCTCGTGCGCTGCTCTTCGGCCTCCCTCCACATCAAGCACTCGTTGCGCCCACTGATGATTCATGATTTCTGACTGTGGATGCTGTTGTTGTTGTTATTGTTGCTGTTGTAATGCTTAAATAATTTATATTGCCAACACTTCCTCAGCAACGTCAGCATTTGTTTTGTTGCTCTTTCATTTGTTTACGTTTTGCTGCCGCTGCTGACTGCTGACTGCACTGTCAGCGGTTCAGTGACGTAAGTATGCAAAGCTGCGCAGCTGTTTAAATAGCACACAACAACAACAAGAGCAGCAGCAACAAAAACTTTGCCGGCTGCGCTTACTGAATGAAATACTTTTATAGTACGCTCAAAACTCACCACAGCAGCGACAGCGGCAGAGACAGCGACCGAGACCGAGACAGCGACATCGCCGGCCAATGCAAGCTGACGTCTGCTGACGTCGCTGCAACTGTTGTTCAGCTCAGTTCACAATTGAACGCTTGCCGTAACTGACGCGTCGCGCTTCGCTGCCAAACAGCTCTGTGACGTTAGTCTCCGTCTTCGTCTCCGTCTCTTTCACACCCGCTTCGACTGGCTTCGAGTGGCTCTAAAACCTGTGCCGCGCACTCTGTTGTGTACGTCATAATATTTTGTTACGTGCTTTGTTTGGCGCTTCCGTTTCGCATTTGCCGCAGCATCATAAATCAACACTAAATAACAACAACAATCATTTATAATAATTTTGTGCGCTCTATTTTCTCTACATTATTTATTTATTTGTTTAATTTATTTGCTCTGCTGTTCTCGCGTGTGTTTGGTTTGTTGTTGTTTGTTTATTTGTGCAGCCGGCCTTCAATTAGAAACTACGCCAAAAACTTGTTCCGCAAACCTAAAAAACTTCTCTCCACTCGGTACCTCTTTATTCCCCTCCCCCGCTCTCTGTGCCCACTTTCAAATTTACCACCTTCAACAACACCCATTTGAAGACTAGTCAAAACTTTTTGCTCGCCATTATCTTTACGTTCAATTTCGTTCAATTGAAATAAGCTGAATGTGCGTTCAATTGATTCAGAGCATTACCAATTGTATGTGATAGGAATAATATAAAGTTAGTTAACGAAATTACTCATAAACAAACCTTAAAAGTATTTTGGAGTACAAGAAGTAGCTCAAAATGCCTTAGATGGCAACCAAGAACTAACAAAAAATAGTTGTCTGCCTAGAATATTCAGGAACTTTTGTAACGATTTTAAACATTTTAGGAATTTTTTATTTTGAATAAAATTAATAGAAAATCTAAATATGTTTGGTGTAAAAAGAAATAAAGATTATTTGTGATATTAAAGAAACTCTTTTGATGACTTTTTTAAAAAATATCTCTATAAATAAATTTGGAAGTTATATTAAAATTTTTATAATTATTTATTTAAAAAAAGATTATAAACACATTTTTATTGAAGAAAGAAATTATTAACAATAAAACATATGTTTCAAAATATAATAAAAACAATAAAAACAATTTTTACGTTCTGAAAGATTTATACAATCTAAAAACTGATTCAGGCAGAAAAATTAAGAAACATATCAAAAGATGAAATACTAAGGAATATAAGTTTTAGGAACCAGTTAAAAAAAGTGATTGTGATACATATATATTTATATTATCTACGATATTCATGAGTGCCACTGAGGTCAAGAACATTTTCAAAATATATTTAAATACAAATTAAAAGTTCAAACGGCGGCTTGTGATATTCAAGAAATCTTCAAATCTTCAAAGAACAATTAACAGAACAACAAGTTCCAAGAACCAGTTCAATGATCTTGTTAAATCGAACCATTGTTATCTTTAGAATTCGATGCAAAGCGCTTGACCCAAATACATTCTAGAACGCTAACGAAATTCTTATCTCGTTTGCGGGCCCGCAATTTTGTCAGCTGACTGAGAAAGTTGGCTCAAATGCAATTTGCATGCAGCTTGTGACGCAAATGCGAAGGAGGGCGCAGTTCCTCTCAAACTGTTGTCACACACACTTTTTATGGCTTATCAATTGAGATGTTGTTTGTTCGCTGCTTGCTTTCTTTCATTTTTAACTGCTACGTGCCTTTGACCCAGTGGGTTAACAATGTTATAGTGTCCGTCCCCTTAACCCCCCCTCTCTCTTCGCATCACTCTGGCTAGCCACTTACACGACCTACTCTGGCGACATGTAATCAACATTGTGTATACGTAATAGTCAAAGCCGCCAAAAGACGCTACGCTTGCCCGGGCGCAACAAAAAGAGAAATACAAGAAATAAAGAGAGAGTGTATGTAAAAAGAGTGAGAGGCACGCCAAGCCGGCTTGCCTGTGTGTGTGGAACTTAAGAGAGCACCCGCTTAACTTCATCCACAATTCACTCTCTCACTGGCGCTCTCTCTGCGTGCTGCACTGCCACCCACCCCAAAAAGCAGGTGGCGCCCTTGCGCTACTTTCATCTTGGTCGCTGCCTTTCAACGTAAAAACGTAACGTAACGTAGTATCTCGTTGACCTCATTTCGTGTGCGAAACTCAACGCGGCAGGTTGTGCAGCTCCGTTAACCGGCAACGGCAACAACGACGACGATAGCGGTTTTTATCCCATTTGGCAACGAGCGTAACAAAAATTCCTTTAACTACGTCGTCGTTTTGTGAGCCTTTTGCGAGCGTGTGTGTGTGTGCGATTTCAAGTTAAATGTCAAAGTGTTTGCATTCAAGTTGAACTCTTAGCCTCGTGTTACGTTTTATTTGGTGTTTTTTATGATTTAACGTCTTGTGTTTGTGTTTCTTAAGTTTTGTGCTTTGAGTCGTTGTTGTTATTGTCCAGATCGATTTGATGAGCTGCTAAATTACAGACAAAGATTATAACAGCAAAAAACACCCTCAGCAAAAACAAAAACAACAATAGGCAAAAGGCATTAACCACCCCAAAATACAAACAAAAAAAGACGAAATTTCTGTCGGGGTTGCCTTTTGTTGTTGTTGTTGTTGCTGCTGCTGTTGTTGTCTGTGGTCGCATATTTATTGTTGTTTCGTCTCGCAGATTAAGATTTGACCTCGTTTGCCAGCGAGATTCTGAGCCATTGTCAGCGTCTATAAAACAGCCGATAACAGAGAGCATCAATTAAATATATCCAGAATATATATACAAAAACAACAACAACAGAAAAGTGCCATAAAGTGAAATTATAACTTGACGCGCAACAGCAAAATGTTTGCCATAAATAAAAGCGTTTAAAAAAAAAAAACGGCAAAAAATTCAAATACAAACAATAATAAATAGCAGTTAATTAACTGCTAACTGAAATTAAATTTTTGCTATAAAAACAGTTAAAATAAACGGCTTCAAAATTGCCGAATTAATAAATCAACCCACAAAGCTCAACAACAACAATTTTGGCGGTGGTGCGTATTGAAAATGCTTTTACTTAAATACAATTAAATTAAATAAAATCAGCTTAAACGAAAAATCTCACTTTAGCTATTTGTTTTTCTTAATTATATTTACGCTTGATTTACAGCCGCAACAAATATAAAACGAAAAGAAAAAGAAAATGTGGAATGCTTTAAGTAAACAATCATTAAACTCGATGCTCGTCCAAGGCAACAAAAATTTGTTTAAACAAGAATTAAATAATTTGATATTTTTATTTATAAATTTACGTTTTCTATTAATCCATCAACATTGACGAACGTTAATTTAATTTTTTTATTTTTTTTTGAAAATGAATGCTTACAATAAACGTATTTATTTTGTTTATTTGATTAAAATAAACAACGAAGTGTGTATGGAAAATTTGTGCATTTTTAATTTGTTGTTTATATAAATTTAATACATGATATATGGAGAGTTAATTTGTTAATTGTCCGATGAGTTGTTAGTTATTCGATAAGAAATATAATACCAATTTAAGTTTTCATCTTTTAATTACACAACAATAATAAACAGCTTTAGAGCTTTAAAAAACAAAACTTTCAAAATGTTTTAGTTCTGTCCAAGTTTAATATTTTTTCCACAAATTCCTGATTAAATTCGTTCTCAGTAAAAGTCTTTTCTCTTATGAAAAATGTTTCAATACATTTTTGCTAATAAATTTTCATTGGGTTTCTCGCTATTGTTACAAATGGTTTCTCACTATTTTTATAATTTAAATTTGAATGCCAGAAAAGCCCATCTTCAAATGTTTTCCCCCATTTCACATGGCAACGGAGCATGAAATGTGTTTTTATACATCAAATAAATGCATGCGTCCAAATAAATATTTTAAAATATGCGTAAAAGCCTATTTAAAATACTGAACAAATATTAAATGGCTGCAGAAACACGACAGTCAGCCAGACGGACAGCCAGACAGACAGACGGCCCAGCGTAAAAAGGAAGGCATCAAAGTAAACTTTATTTAAATTAAGCGCAAATATTTTGACACGTCGACAGTTAAAATAAAACACAATGAATTATATTTATTTCGAAACGAAACGAAACAAAATGAAAATGCGAACATGCATTTAATTGAAAAAAAAAAGAGTACAGCACTTGGAATGCATATTTTATGCACGAATTGGCAATAAGCCTGCGGCATTGTCGATATGAGCATTCTCCAACGGAATCCCTCCCTCGTTTCCCTATACTCTTAAACCCACTCCAATCTCATCTGTGTGCTGGAACCGGCTTAAAGCAGCACGCAAAAGACTTCGACCCGAACAGTCGATTTTAATGGTTGTTCTTGTTGTTGTTTTTATTGTTGTTGCTCTTGTTGTGTGCAATTGAAATTAATTCAAGTTAAATTGAACTTTTTATTAGAACATTGACCCAGCCTCGACGTCAGCGGCAGTTGAGCTAAAGAGAGAGAGGGAGGGGGAGAGAGATAGACAGAGTGAGAGCAACTGATAGGGTGCTTTAATCAGCTGTTAAATCACTTGTTTGATCAGCTTTATGTGCGGATGATAAGCAATTTACATAAATATATGTATGCATATGCCTCACGAACCCAAAAACACTTCCGTTATCAAAGCAGACAGCAAACATTGTAATCAGAACTCATTACAATTATTCGACTAGGAACAGGAGAAACTTCAACGGGGTGGTTCAAGAAGTACGCATCGGGAATGTAAAGAAATAAGTAAAATTTTAGCGCCTATTTGAAATATACAAAAATTATAATTCAATGCCTTCTCCCTAGAAGAAAACGAAAGAATATAAGAGAGAAATTTTATATTCTTTCGTTTTCTTCTCTTTTAATAATATTTAAATATATTTCTTTAAAAAATATATTTATCTAAAATTTTTAAAGGTCGTATTCGTAAACGTTTTACTGGCTGCGCGCATGTAAGCGCTTTACATCATTTGTCTTCTTATCTATCTCAAAAATATCAAATAGGGAAAATATTAAATGAACTATTTCAATATCTTACATTAATTTTGAAATTTTTCGCTATATCGCTTTCGTAAACGTTTTACTGGGTGCATTGTAGTTGCTTTAGTTAGCCTCTGTCTCTTTGCTTGTGTATCTCACTTAAATGTCTTTTTGCTTGTGAATCTCACTTAAATGTATACAAATTTTATATATTTCACCATGTCGCAATCGTAAACGTTTCACTGGCTGCACGTTTCGTTCACTCCACTGATATTTAAATTCTAGCCCTTTTTGTTCGACCCTCGCTTTTGAGATTTGAGCTTGATTTATTGTTCGGCGCAGGAACTTGTTTAGTTTGCTACGTTTCAACTAACTGAATACAATTTAATTAGAAGTCGACTGGCTGTAATTAGTTAAAGCCGCCTTCGGGCAATTACGTACGTAGAGAATCCGAGACGTTTGTTGACGTTGTTGATTTTGTTTAGTTTTTGGCCGGGCCACGTTGTGAGTTGTGTAAGGCTGTTCATATTTGATGGCTAAATCAATTAGAAAGTTAGCTAAACTTGAAAGTAATTAGGATTTTCCAGTTGTTGCTGCTGCTGTTGTTGTTACATATTTTTGTAAATTTTAATTAAATTTCGGTTCGGCTGGCCGTCTCATATGGCGATTTGGCAACTTGATAAACGGCCAACAGGCACGCAACTTGGCCAAAAAAAAAAAAAAAAAACGCTGCTGTCGTGTGCCGAGACTATTAAAACAGGTGGGCAATATTGAAATTGGGCTGGGCCCTCACATGCAACTGGTTGACTAATTTTTTTGCTTATTTCTTTTTGGCAATCGGGGACCTTGCCCTGACTTATCGCACACGCCCCATCTTCGCGCCGCCCCCTCCTCCCCATTTTGAACTGCCATTTTTCACTGGCCTGACGATAATTTGATGCGATTTCTTGTTGCCGATAAAAAATAGTTCTATATGGTAATAAAACTTGTACTTTGCCAAACGTGTTTAGCATAAAAATCATCAAGAAATATATGTATATGTTAAATCAGCCGGCACAATCGGACGATGTCCGCCACCTTCTCTCAACACCCCCGCTGGGCTCTTAATGCTGCTTGTTTGGTTTATTTAATGTGCGTGTGTGTTTTATTTTTTCATAATTTTCCTAATGGTTTTTTAAATTTTACGACTTGCGTGAATGTAAAGGCGTGTAAATGACAGCGTTGATAGATAAGAATGTGCTTGGCGTAGTCTTTTTAAGACTACTGTGAACGCTCGAAAATTTTGATCTTTTAAATACAAAAAAATTGTTTAAATATAACAAATGGTTCGGAAATAAGAGCAGGGATTTTCTCATTTTATCATGTCTCATTTTATAGACAAAAGAAGTTCTCAAAAATACTAAAAACATAGGAATTTTGTAGCTGTATTATTTTTATTATTATAAAACTATAAAAATTCAATACGCTGCTTAAAATAGTAGTAATTAAATAATAACAATTATTATTATTAAAACAAAAAATACTATTTGTGCAAATTTACCAAATATAATTGTAACATTTTTGATCAATCTAAAATTCATTTAATAAAAAAAGCACAATTTGTGCGCAATGTGTTTCTATTTTAATTTCATATTTTATTTATGATATTTTAAAATAATCTTAAACTGTTTCACACATACGCTAAATGCATAAATGTTTCTTTTCAAAGGCATTGTGAATATTGCTTAAACCTTTTTTTCAACATTTGAAACATTATTTAATGCAATTGAACATATTTGTTATTTGTATTTTATATGTTCGTTCAATTACTCGTAAATGTAATTTAATTAATGTTGCATAACACACACACACACCTACACACCATTTTAATCCTCATGTTAATCTCTGTTGCGTACACTAGGCGGCAAAAAGGATTATGTAAATTGCCAAGTAAAATTTGTCATTAATTATTTTGCATTTTATTGAATTTTAATGCGATTGTGTGTGCGTTGACCTGTATATGTGTGTGTGAGCGTTGTCCTGTGTCAGCTATCAATTCCCGTTCGACAGTTGGCTACACGCCGCAGGCTTATCAATTATCCTGCAGCCTGGCGCCTTTGTTCATTGTCCATTGACATTCACCTGACAGTTCATCGGGGACCAAAGGCCGTCCAACCGCATCGATTGTGCCTTCAATTTTTGGCCACGTTTGTCTAGCCTCACGTGTTAACCAATGTTGTTGTTGTTGTTCGTGTTGTTGTTGTTGCTGTTGTTGTTGATGTTGACCAGGCGTCACCTTTGCTATTTTTGCCAGAGTTGTCGCCATTGGCAAATTGTGCACGTCATTTATAAGCCATTTAATCATCATCGCGCATCGGTTCCGTCAGCTGTCTGCCAGCCAGTTCTTGTTGCACTTTAAACCTTTAGCCAATGCGCTATTTTTGGCCCAAATGAGCGCGAGAATGCAATAGATTTTTTTTTGGGCTCTCCAGCCCTCTCGCAATTAGTCAGCTACTGTCGCCAAGTGTCAAAATATTTCGCATGAGTATTTTCTATAGAAAATCTATTTTCTCATGCTACAGATTTTCACTTGGCCATGCGCCCACAAATGTCAGACGCATCTGAACGAAATGGGGGATGGGTGAGGGTGATGGTGAGGGAGGGGATGTAGCTGTTGGCTGCTGCATAAGCAATGAGCGTGCGCTTGCATGGCATGGCCAAAATGTCACGTATACGTCGTGTGGCACGCCATGACAACATTTGCGCCTCTTCGCATGTCACCAGTTGCCACGCCTCAAACCCCCCCCCCCCCTCCCCCTCACTCGCGCTCTCTCGGTTCGTTAGGGGTAATTACGTCATTAACAAGAAATTTGAAAAGTGCTCATCATTTCATTTGTACCTCGATTTATTTCTTCTTGGCAGCCTGTCTGTTGTTCCCTAAGAACGGGCACTTTGGTTCTCTAATTAAGTTTGACCTGAGGTTAAATATATATGTGAGAGGTTTACCTTTCAAAGGTTAGTCATAAAATAATAGCAAAGGGAATTTTTTTTGTTCAAAACTTTTTATCAATTTGACTCACGATCGGGAAATATTTGGTGCAGTATTTTATTCTTATCAGCACTATATTATCAAGTAGTAAGTCTTATAAATCTGAGTATTAGAGCCTAAAATTATATTTCTTTTAAAAGTGAATTAAAAATATCCCGTTGAATTCTTTGGTAAATGTTAGTGTATAGTAGTATATTCTAATTTAGTTGTATAGAAGAACAGTATAGTATGAAAGTATATTTTACTATAATAGCATAGTTGAGTGTGTAATAAGCAAGTCTAAAAATACATTCTTTAAAAAAAATATCACGTATAGAATATAGATAAATATGTAGGCATCCAATCTGAACCAATTCAATCATCCAAAAATATCAGTCGAACCAAATATTTTCTTAAGTGATTTTTCTTTGTAATTGCAGTAAAATGCAGTTTTTTGTTTAAAAATTAAAATTTGATTAAAGGGTACAATACTGTTTTTTTTTTTTTAATTGTTACCAACCTCAGGGACTACATTAAGGGGAATTATTTTACAGCAATGTCTAGCCAGAGTGAATCATATATCATTTCCTTAGACTTGCAATTAAGTCGCGTGCATCTGTTTTTGTAAGTTAGCTGTGAAAATTAACAGCGAATTCATATATAATTACCATGCAATCCATTATGAGCAATTGGCAGTTTTGTCTGGCGCTAATTGGGTGTCAAAAGCGGTACGAATTATGCTGTCGCGCACTGTGTTCGCGTGTGTCTGCTATTTTTGTAGCCGCGACACGCCCCCAACCGCAAAAGGGGAGAAGGGGGAGGGAGGGAGGGAGGGCTATTGAACTCGACGAGTGTCACCTGTAATTTGTCTGCCTTTGACATTGATGCCAATTGCAAAGTTTGATTTTGATGTGCATGTGTGTGTGAAGTGTGTATGTGTATGTGCGTATCTCATTAATGCAACAAGCAGCAGCAACAACAACGTAAACGTGAAGCATCTGCTGAAAGTTTGCAGCGCCTTTTGCAGTCTTAATTAAATAAGTTTTTCGCTGCAACTGAAGTTGCTGCAACTTCCACTTGCAGCTAGCGAGTTGCAACTCATTTTGTTTGTTTGCCTTTCATTTGCCCAAAAAGTTTTGTGCATGGCAAACAACTTTAATGGGCTTTTAAAAACAGGGACAACAACAGCAACAACGAGTACAACTCGCCGTCATTTAATGTAATGCAAAATGCAATTGTTGGAATTCAACGGCTGGCATCTAATGGCGGCTTTAAAACAATTTGTCAGATGCACAAAACTATTCGCGTGGCGCCGTTTTTTGGCAATTTGCATATTGCAGTTTCAGTACAAACAACCAACACTGACTGCAATTTGTATGCAATCGCGCAACCAAATCCAAAGGATCATAATCTGTTTTCAAGCACTAATAAACAAGCTTCAAGCTGTAGTTGTAAGAGAGTTCGGGTTGGGTTTATAGCAATTTTCGGCTATTAAAATTGTATAAAAGGATATGTGGAAGTTGTGCAAATGCAACTAAATAGGGATATTTTTTGAAAGTATAAGAATACTTATTTCTATATGAACTTAAATATATCAATTATATCAACGAATCAAATATTCTTTGCTATATTCGTAAATTTTTACCGAAACTATTGTTTCACGCTTAATTATTGTGTGTGGTATTTATAAAATCAATCAATCAATGAAATTCTATGTTTTAACTCACAGTTTAAATATCGCCTCTCTACGCGATTTTCATAAATTCAAGTAAGGATTGCATATGTTGAATTATTTGAGTGAAGTTAAATTTAACCTTTAAACCTTTAGTGTTAAATGAATAGTTTTTACTGAAAGCTGGCTACAGCATAACTTCTAGTCGAGCACACTCAACGAGAGAATACTCTTGTTATTTTTGTTGTACTCGTTGTTACGGGCTGGCTTATGATTTTGAATGCCAGTGTTAAAGGCAACAACTACGGCAGCCATTATATATGGATCTATGGTTATGAGAGTATGCCTTTAATTGAGTTGAAGTGCCGGCCTTTGCACATGTATATGCAGCAATCTATGTATCTATATTTATGTATAAATATATATATATGTATTTATGCCATAAATTGCTTTGCTCGACTTGTCTGCAATGTTGTTAAGCCAAATTGCTTTTGACAACAATAACAACGCTACAATAACAGTGGGCTATAGATATGGCGAGACACTGGAGAGACACTTATCCAATGATTTAGTACTGTAAAAATATGCTAGAGAAAAATATTTTCATATTTAATTGCTGGTCTGTTGGCCCCTGGTTCATTGGGTAGGCAGTCAAGGTATCAGTCTGTCCAATGGTCTAACGGTGCTTCGGGGCATGTAACGCTGTGTGGCATCATCATTCTCATCAATGCCAGTTTTGGTGGTCATGTCCAATGCTGAAGAGTTTGATAAATGACTGTTCAAGTGCCAATTTCCTGGGCTAGACTTGTTTGGAATTCAAATCAAGCTATAGAAAATGCGGAAACCAGTTTGCATTTGTTGCGTTGGGTTACATAACTATATAAGGCATAATAAAAAAGTATAATAATATATAGTAAGATTGAACTGAAATGTTTTTATTTTAAAATGAGATATAAATTAGATTTATAAAATAAAAATTGGATTTTCTAAAATTATTACCGGCAGGGTAATATTGTTTTTTAAATCGTTTTCTTACACAAAAAAGTTCCAAAAAATTAATTTTCCAAAATGCATAAATTTTACATTCAAAATTCTACACAAAAATTAAATTTTTTAGAATGTTATAGAAGCTTGAACTTTTCATCAATAAAAAAAACATGCGATCAATTGTTTTACATAAGCAAGTTGTCACAAAACCTGCACGCAAATCCATTTGGCAAGTGTGTTAAGCAACAAATTGATTGTGCACACTTATTTATACAGTACTAACCAAATGATTATGCCAATCAATGAGCCAACTAAACAGCACTAGCAATAATAACAACAACAAAACAGCTGATACAACAACTCCGCCCTGTAAAATATGTGGCGTACAAAGCTTTCCACAATTTGCATGGTTCACTGAACGTTGAAATAACTTGGTTAAATGATATTACATGGTGGTCGAAAATAACAACAACAATACAAAAGCAGAGCATGTAATAACACGGGAATTATACAACTTAATTACAAACACAAATATATATAAATATATATGCAGCCGCACTATAAATAACCGAATTCTCCCTGAACAGCTCTAAAAAGCCTATATACCCATCAACAGAGTGCATTTCTATTTTGAAGTAGTTTTTCATTTGAATTTTACGATGAAAATTGGCTTTTCATTGTGGAAATGTGCGTGTCGTTCAAGCTGTTATCGCCCCTCTTCTGTCTGTCCCTACGCCCCTCCTCTACTTATCTATTTATTATTATGGCACACCACGCTCCACTGATTTATGTTAATTTGTAATGTCAACTTTTAGTTGTTGTTGTTTTTGTTTTTACTACCACAAAATTGAAATTCGTTTTGTGTTTTGTTTTATAATTGTTGTGGGGGCTGTCGTACACAAATAAACTCTAAGGCTATCAATCTTTTTAAATTAAATAATAATAAACTAATTTTAATGATGTAATATTGAAGTTTTCTTAATTTCCATATTTTTTTTTTTCAGGCGTCACAATGCGGGAGAAAAAAGGCGGCGCCCTGCAGAAGCTCAAAAAGAGGCTATCGCACAGTTTTGGCAGATTAAGTGAGTACAAGTTATCGATAAAGTTGATCGATATTTTATATACGTAATCTCTGGCAAGGGGCACTTGAAACTTTGTCCTCCCACAACGAATATTTATTAATTTTTGTCGAAAATAAAAAGAAAAACTCTCAAACAAACAAAAGCAAAACTTCAATAAATCAGCAACAAAAGCTAACCATAAATGGGCTACGAAAAATAAGAGAAAACAGAACACATACAAAAAACAACAAAAAACCAGCTGACAACAGAAGCCAAGAGCTGAGACCACAGTTGTGTGGGTGCAGTTGCCATACAATAGATTTATGTATTATATATATATATATACAATTATATATATATAATTTTTTACAATGGCTACATAAAAAGTTGAGTGTCTATGGGGCGTTGCATTGAGCAATGAGAAAATGTCGCGCATGAATCATGCACAATAATTCTCGAGCCAAAGTTGAGAAACTGCGCTTAAATCCACTTGAGCGTGTCGAAGAATAGCTAATAAATGAGATGCAAAGATTACCTTGGAAACTATATTAAAAGCATCTTAGCTGTGTAAATCGCTTTGCCATTTGACATTGGCAGCTAGTACATTATGTTTGGCGTAAACGTAGTTAAGCTCGTTAAAAAACGCAGGCTATTTAAACGTGAATAAAAATTTGCTTTTGCAAAGCTTCTTTGTACTGCATTCGTAAGCGTTGTGCTGACTTCATATATTAAATTTAGTTTAAATAACATTTTTTAATGTTTTAGTAAAATCAAGATTAAATGCAAATGAGAAAAATTTGAGGCTCAAACGAAATTTGAAAACTTTATTAGCTTCACAGCAAAGCCATAAACTGGCGGCAAAAGTTATGACAAAGTTCTGTGCAGTGAAATTTGAATCTAGTTGCGAAAACTTTTGCCTTAAACACATTTGCTGCACGTGAAGCGCTTTGATAGACTCAACGAAAATAAAGTTCTTTCCAAAACCAATAGACGATATTAGACAACCGACAACTACCTAGAAAAATAAAATAATGGGAATGTTTTGCAATTTGCCCGTAGTTATTCATGGAGCTGTCAAAGCTGCCAACGCTGCGTCAAAAACATTTCAAATACACTGAACAAACGCAATGGTATAAATGCCAAATAGTTTTATGTAAAAAGCCAAAAAACAAAAAAAAAAAAAATAAAAACCCGAAAAACTGCGTTCAGTTTCAGAGCAATTGAAAAAGAAAAAATGGAAAACAAATGTTTGCAGCGAAACAACAAAACTGTCAATGTTGAGTCATTTGGCAAAGCATTTAATGGTCAAACATTTGGGAGAACAGCATTTTGGAGCAGCAGCCAGCCCGCTCCCTTGCAGCTCCCCTCAGCCAGTCAGCTGTCTATGGTAATTGAATGCAGCAGCTGAAACTGACTATGACTGACAGCTGGACTGACAGTGGGACGCACAGGCAAACAGTCAGACAATCACACAAACGGAAGATGAAATAAATGGAATATAATCCAAAGTGTGCACGCTAATATGCCTGTTGCCCTGCTGCATCCCACTCGACCTCCCCCTCGCTATATTGCAGTTTTGGGGCGAACAGTTTGCATTTTGCCTCTTTGAAATTCCATAGTTCTTGTTTTTTATACCCTACACGCAGTACAAATACGTAAACGATAGGGGTATATTGCAGTTATTGTAAATGTTTGTCATAGGCAATGGAAAATATCTCCCATATAGACATTGTACACTTACAAGTTAATCTATAATAATTTCGATGTAATTGATATAAAAAGAAGAAGCGTGCTAAAAACGGTAAACAAGAAAATTACAGTAAATTTGTTAAAGGTCAACGAGAGAGGTTGTGAGAGCTGACTCCAAACAAGATCTAACGATGAAATCACTTGTAACCTAAAACATTACAATTACTATTTGTTACTTATTTAACCTAAATAAAATCACTCAGCTATGATAGATTTTGTATCATTTTATATATTTTATATTTTTAATTAATTATTTTTATTTTTTTTTTTTTATGTAAATTAAAAATATTTTGAGCTTTAGCAGATATTAATTTGCATCTGATTTATCCAACCTCCATCCATACTCTACCAAATATTTAATGTTTAAAAAAATAAAGTAAAGTAGCAAATATTTAATTTTGACCAAATTTGGTATGTAAAATACTTGACTTTGTTAGAAACAATTTTTTTTAATTTTATATATTTTTGGAAATATAGTTTAGATTTTTGGAATGTTGAATGTAATTTTCAAGTGCTTAAAAATAAAAAACAATTTTTTTTTCAAAGCATTGAAAAAAAGCAGTTCAGGGTATCTTCAAGTCGAGCACTCGTTCAAAATACTCTTGTTTTTTGTTATTGTCATGCCTGGTTGGGGCGCCACAGCGATTCCGTATAGCGAATAGTTGTTGACTCACAAAACCCGTTTCGGGTTGCGGCATGCGGCTAATTGTCTTTCAACGCCCACAATCGCTAGTTGCTATTGCTGTTGTTTTTGTTGCTGTTGCTGTTGCTGTTGTTTTCGTGCCTTCTCTCGATATTCGCGTTTCAGAAACGAGTTTTAGCTTTGTCTTCGGCAACCGCTTTTAAATGCAGCGCATTATGTGAGCGGACCACAAACAGCTGTTGCCCGGCCTGAGCCGAAAAAAAACAGCCAGACTGGGTTAGTCAGCGTCTCCCTAAAGGAGGGGAGCAGCATTAGATAAGTGTTTAGTGTGACCATATTTGGGCTGAAATTGTGTATATTTCTGAATAGAAATTGATTGCCTAAAATGTGAGGGCTGCTCTAAACTAAATTCAAGTTTGTTTTGCGCCAATCAATGGAATAATCAAAAGAGCTCTGTTTTTCTTTATAGCATGTCGACATATGCAATACTCTTCAAATATCCTTACTTTATTTATGAAATATCATCTATGCTAACTAACTCGAACTAACGAACTTACTCAAACTTTCTCAACTGAACAATTAAATCGCATATTATTTTTACTTTCTCGATAATGCATGCAATAAGCAGTTACTTCCTTATCAAGTATCATACAATATGTTTATTTTTTTGCCTGGCAAACTGCATGGCAAAGTGCCTGGTAACCAATGAATCTTTCAATGCACAAGTTTCTTTTAGCTAAACTTGGGCAACTGCTGTTTATCTTCACTTTTGTGTCAGTCAGAAAACTAACAGATAAATATATTTATTTGAAAATTGCAATTGGAATTGCAATTTCTTTATGCCACGACAACTCTGCACGGCAGCGTGTCAACTCTGGCCAACTCAGTTCCTTTCCCTGAGCTGCTTTTGGCAATTTCATTGTTATTTTCCACACGATTTTGCCAGTGAATGCAGCTCATAAATTTTGCAATTGAGAAACTGCTTCTTTTAAATTTTTGTCAAGGGGCCAAAGGGGGCGGGAAGTTGCAAACCAAGTCGCCAAGTTGCTGCAACTTAAATGTTTTCATTGCATTATTGAATAGTTGCAACAGCTGCTGCTGCTGCGGATGCGACTTGCTGCAAAGCAAAGAATGTCACACAAGTTGCCAGCAAGCTTCCATTTGGCAACTTTTGATGATGTTGTCTCTTTTGCACATCATGCTCTCTCTCTCTTCCTCTTCTCTGTCAAGGCTATCACAGAAGCCAACTGTTGTAGAAAATTTGTTGTTGTTGTTGTTAGCGCGTCGTTTAACTATCGTTAATTGCTATAAGTTATTGTTGTTGTAAATGTTGCTTCTACTGCTGTAGTTGTTGTTGCTGCTGCTTTTGCATCAATTTCAACGGGTTTTTCTTTCCAATTATGTACAAGCTCGACAAGCTCAACTGCTTCATTCGCTGACAATAATAAAAAAAGTTATGAAGTAATAAGCAGACCGGCCAAAGGGAAGGGAAGAGGGGGCATTAAGTAAATTGCATTTAACTGAGCTGTGCACTGAACCCACCTCCCCCTCCGCACTCCCTGCTAGCCACCAATCGTGTACTGTCCACTTGTTGGACGCATCAAGTGTCGCTCACGATTCCAGAAACAGAAATAAAACCAGAACCACAATTGGTGTCTGGGCTCTCTGGCGTCTGGTTCATGTTCTTGTACTTGAATTGTGCCGATATCTGAATACTCTTACAGGAGGTATTTAAACTTGGTTGTGAGACATTTATATACGTTTTTGATCGATTAAAAAACATTTCTGTTTGCTTTCAGTTGATATTTCAACATATATCGATATCAACCTAATTTGATAATAATTTGAAAAAATCAAAATATTTAATTTAAATTTAATCAAAAAATTTAATTTAAATTTAAAGAAAATGTCTGGTCTAAAATATATTTCTTTGATGTAATAAAAAAGCTTAAATATGGTTATTACATCAAAACGTAGCTTTTTTTAACATCGGTTTACCATATTTCTGAATTTCAAAACTTTTAAAGGCACATTTACTTAATATTAAAATTTTTAAATATGCAATCGATTTTTTGTAAGAAAAAATGCTTTTTGTTTTATCTTCGATATTTTTAGAAATCTCATAAATATATTTATTGCGGCTCCAATTTACAAATATATTTTATCATATAACTCCCATAAAAGCAATTTTTTAAAAATTCTTTTGCTGATAGTTTTTGCAGATCTTGTAATTAAATTTAGCAGATTTTACTATGTTCTTAATATATGATCAAAATTGCTTAGGAATTAAATCTCTCAAGAGCATTCAATAGTCAACACTTAAAATCTGACTTTTCTCATTTGTTTTTTCATTTCTTTTACTTTATGATACCGGCACATTCTTGTGTCTCATTCTTCTGTTTGTTGTTGTGTTGATAGCCTCTAAGAGAAACTCTTTCAAGGAAGGAAAGTGTCGAGCTCTGAGTTCTTTAGAGATTGTCGACATGATGCTGTTAAATTCCATAAAACTGAAAATCTAATTGCTGGACTCCACCTCAAAGACTAAGCCCTTGTATTAAGCAAACAAATCCGATTTCTGCAATTTATTTAACAGAAATGCGACACTCAGCTGACACTTAGTTCAAGTCTTGAGTTATCAATACGATTTCTGATTTCTGTTTTTTTTCGCCACTTTGCTCGCTTCTTTTCATGGGCTGTGTAAATATTTTATGGTGCGCTGCTTTTTGATGCTGTTTACTTCACTTTTTCAGTTGTTGTTTTTGTATTTTGTGTAAAGTGTCAACGATATCATTGTAGTTGCCTCTTTGTGCCACTGATACACTTGGTGTTGTGTCAGTGCTCTTTACTTTGCCTCTCTCTCTCCCCCTCTTTATCTCGCTTTCTCGTTTCTCTGTGCGCTTGTCATAATCCTTTTTGATAACATTTTATGTCACAAGCCATAGCCAAACACTCGACTCGACTCGACGTTGTCTATGACTTTAACCCTTGACACCGACGGCTGCCTGTCACGGGCAGCACTTGATAACTTTACACTTGAGTCTCCAGCTTCTCTACCACTGCTCCAGCCACGCCTCCCGCCTCCCTCCTCACCCCTTATTTCATACTGATATTTTCTGTAGCTACTCAAAGCGCGATAAGCAGCTAATGGCCTCCTACACTTCCTGCTCTCTCTCTCCCCCATTCGCTGTCTCTTTCACTGCACACAAAACTGCCCGCATATGTGTGTGTCCGTCCATTGAAGTGCCTCTGCTCAGGTCGCCCACTATCAGCACACACACTTACACACACTCACACACACATCGCATCATGTGTCGACTTCATTGTATTTGCTTTCTGATTTGTGAAGAGCAAAAGCAGCTGCTTCCCCCTCCCTCCTTGCCCACTCAAGATATGGCAAAATCCGCTTTTGCTGCTCGCTAAATATATATGTATATATATATATATTTTTGTATATAACTTATATACATATATTTTATGCTCGCCCGGCCATTGATATGAGTTTCTGCAGCTCCTCTTCTATCTCCATTCATTTCATCTGCTGCTCTCAGATCGGCTACACACGTCGTATGAGTAATCACACACAAGTGACCTTTTACAACAAGTTAAACCTTGTACTTGTATATATAAATATAAATTCATGGCTAGAAATCATTTAAATTGATTTTTTTTAGCACACAAAAATCATAAAGCAAAAGAGTTTTTCTTTTTTTTTTCTTCTTCACGCTGCGAGCAATGAAATCAAAATAATTTAAGGTGCGAGAAATGTTTTTATTACAAATTTGAGTAATTTACCTGAGCTTTGTGTGTGAAAACTTTGAAGTATTTACGGTAAATGCGGGTGTGTGTGTGAGGTGAGGTAAAAGCAGATGCGAAGATAGAAAGCTACAAAAGATAAAATGTTGGGTCAAAGGGTCTAGATACAGAGATAATATACATGTATAAACAGCTGCTAGACAAATTCCTAAAATTTGCAATTACTTTATTTAAATACAGGAAATAGAAGGTTAAACAAATGTATTTGAATAATATCTTTGCTATTTTTTAAAAATATTCTTAAATACGTTTAGATTATTTATATAATTAGTATCCACTGATATTAATATTTGTAGTAAAAGTATTTAGCATATTCTTTGATTTTTTTAAGCTCTATTTTGCTTAAAGTAGTTTTTAAACAAGAAATCTTTTAATATCAGTTTCTATATCCTGAAAAATCTGTCTAGCGACATTCTTGAACAGTAGATTTGCAATTTCAGTAAGTGTTTTTAAACTATTCACAATCTACTTACAAAAACTTTTTTTATACATAATTTTTAAATATTAACTACTATAAATGTCTTGTTGCATGTTGGGCCTAAATAGTTAGCTTAATTCTTCCCGCTGTTAACATGTTTTTCCCTGCTTTTCTATTTATTTTCCAACTTATCTATTTATTTTCCCACTTATCAGCTACCTTAATTGGCTGTCTCTTTGTTCGACTGTTCTATCAATTTACTTACTGCACTTACATATTGTTTAATGCCAAAAGTTTTGTTTTTTCTCAAGCTGCCTATCGCTTTTATCCCATGGCGCATGTCAACTCAACTAAAATATATATTTATTCCCCACTATCACTGACTGTCTATAAACATGTGTGCTGATTGTGTTTATCACCCTCCACTCTCCTCCTCCTTCTCGTCGTGTGTACTTTCTTTCTTACATACTTATTATTTCAGTGTGTGGCATTGTGAATGACAGGTTGAGGCGTCTGCTTCATGTTCGATAATTTGTTTTTAAACGGCATGTGTTGCCTATTGTTGTAGTTGTTAAGCTGTTGTCGAACGAGCCAGCATTACAGGTAACACACACACACACACACATAGGTATTAGGTGTGTGTGTTTGAGAAAAAGCAAAGTTTTCTTCTGCCTCGCGCCCATTTGGCAAGCGAAGCGTCAACGTTGCCTGGAACGTGCCCTGAATGCGAGCAGTTAACAGACCGGTACACACACACCACACACACCACACACACCACACACACTACACACACACTACACACACACTACACGCACACACAAGCACATGCTGTTTGGCTTTTTATATTTGCTGCGCTGGCAACTCACCATAATAAAAGCGTTTTAAGTGAAATTCACTGCCTCAACCGTAAATCGTAAAATTCTGTTTTCAATGTTTTTCCAACATTTTGATACCCTGTTGCCATTGAAAAACGCTTAGAAAAGAGTATATTGGGCTTGTGGCAGGCTGAAGGGGGCATCTATGCTCCATCAAGTATATATCTTTTGGTCAGAATGTCTGTCTGTCTGAATGAGCTTGTTCTGTGTTCTTGAAATCAATAAAATGCAGTTCAAAAATCAGGTGTTTAAGTAATACTTAAATTTAAAATATTTATTTTTTTTTAATTAAACTCCATTATTTACCCTATAAATTCCCAAGCTATTTAAGACTAAGAAATGAAAATATTCCTAAGAGAAATATTGTTTTATAAAAATTATACCCATAAAATCAGGTTGGGCAAAACTTAAGAGATTTTCAGAGATTTTTATTCATAGTACAGGGTAACTCCTTGTCGTGCATTTTTCTCTCGGAAACTCTTGTTAAGTTATTGTTTTGGCTTTTTTCTTGTACATTTTTCTTTTCTTTTTGTTTTCTTTTACTCTATTTGCCGTTTGGCTTTGCGCTTGTCCATGTTGTTGTTGTTGTTGTTGTCTGCCGCTGTCTGTTGTTGTTAGCGGCGATATTTCTTGTGTTTTATTGCAACAAAACTACTTACAAATACATTCTGAGCGCAAATCCGCAGCGGAACGCGTTCAGAATTGAATTAGTCTGTAGTACCACAGCGACACACCATACCATACCATACCACCCTGTGCACAGTTTGAGAGCAATTTAACAATTAGCTGCGGGCCGAGCAACAATTTCAGCGAATTCCTTAGCAGCATCGTCGCCAGCCTGTCTCGCAATTTTTTGCTTGCCCCTCTCTCTTCCTCTCACTCTCTCTCTCTCTCTCTCTCTCTCTCTCTCTCTCTCTTGTGAGAGCCATCTCACTCTTTCTCGCATCTTCTGCTGCTGGCGTTCAATGACACATTGCTTTGTTCGCTTCTCAGATTCCTAAGCCCCCCTCTGTATCTGTCTCTCTCCACCCCTCCCCTGCTCTCTAGCACTGCACTGTTGCAGTTTTCAATTGCTTTTCTGCTGTTTATTTATTGTTTATCTATGTCTCTTTCCATTTGCATTGTTTATTTTCGGTGGCTTATGCCGCCTCGTCGATCAGACTCATTCTCTCTCCCTTTCTCTTTCTCTCTGATTATTATGTTTTCCTTTTTTCTGCATGCAAAGTGCATTGCCAACACAGCACCGATAAACAGCACAACAGACAGACTTACAAGCGGTCGGACGGACAGACAACACATAAACACAGCACAGACCAACTGCAGAGGCGGATAAGGAGTAGGCGAGAGAGAGAGAGAGAGGGGGGGGGGAGAGGGAAATCAGCAGCAGCAGCCAACAAAGAGTGTAAACAGCGACAACCGCAAAAGGCTTTTCGCATTTTAATAGAAATGTGATTCGTCTTGTCGCACAGTCTCTCTGCCCCTCCCCGCCCTTTAAACCCTCCTCTCTGTTTCTGTCGCGGCAGCTGCACAACAGCACTGAAGTCTTATTGTTATACCCTATAGTTCAGTTGGAGCATTGCCAAGCTATTGCTCAATTTGTCACAATTATAAATCACGAGCAATTGGAACGTTGCCCAATAAGAAGAGTATTAAAATTCAAGCTTTTAAATAAACAAACACTTAAGAGAGTAAATAATAAAAATTGTAAAAATAGGATGTCTTGTTTACATTTATATTGTATACAAACATTTCGTTTAGGTGCATAGGTTAAAGACCTTTAAAACAAATTCCTTTTAACAAATAAATTTAATAATAATAATAATATGTACATAATTTAAGTTTAACAATTTTAAACTCAAGCCACAGCTAGAAATTGTATACAACTTTCTTAATCAAATGATTTAAACTAAAAACATTATACAATTTAGGGATCGTGGAAATATATTTAATAATATTTTTTCATGGTTTAATGGAAGATTAAGTTTTATTTTTATAGTTCAAAACTAGATTAGTTCAGAATTCAAAAAGTTGGAATTTAAAAATTGATTGTTTTTCTTTCTCGTCATTTAAACAAAAATATATTTTATATGTTTACAAAAATGCAAAACCTCTTATATTAAAACTATTAGGTTACGATAACAAGAGTATTCATATTTTCTTACACAAGTTTTAGTATTTCCCAATATTTTATCTGTGGCCCCCTCACCATTGTCATCGATTGTCTATTTCCATTTTGTATGTTTGAGCGCGTGACTTTGAAAAGCGCTTTTCCAAATACATAAATAGAATACTCGCACACACACACATTTATGCATTTGGTTACTGCATGGAGAATATGCCGCAGCATTTTCTGGCTTTTCCGACTTTGGCTTGTCAATACAGCGAAGAAATAACAAAATATTATGCTACGTGATTTGCAGTAGTATTTGGCGCTTGAATGAATGCTGATTGCATTCTGAAATCGTGAGTTGAGCTTTTCTATTTTTTCTGTATTTTGACATTTTATGGATTGGGTGTGTGTGTATGTGTGTGTGGGAATTCTTGAAACGGTCGCAAATTGGGCCGCCATTTGGTTGGCCTCTTCTAGACGCCCACTTGCTGCCATAAAAGGCGTAAACATTTAATTTCCATGTGCCACATAAAGTGGGCGAGGGGCATAACACAAATGCAAAGAAATGCAAAATAAACCAAGTGTTAAATATTTGACATGGGCATGACGACAACAACAACGATGTCGAAAATTTGCCAAGCAGGCCCCAAGGCAAAAACTCTGCTGCATTTCCTGACAGCGCCAACAACATGAGAAGTAATGCATGCGGCATGCATGCTGTGTGTGTGTGTGTGGAGTGCCTGGCGAGGCGTCTTCCGCTAATGACTTTTGCTTGCCTGCTCCATCACTAACCACCTCCCTTTGCCCCCTGGCGTACCTCTGGCACTTCATTATTTTGAGTTGCCGCCGTGTTGAATTCTTCTTGGGCTGCCGCTGCGTAGCCTCCTTAAATGGTTCAAGGTGTTGACTTTGTAGCACAAACTAAGTGAGTTGCTTGCCTAACCGTCTCCACATGCGACATGCATTTGTATGTGTATGTGTATGTGTTTTAGGTGCCTCTGCCTACACCTGCTGCTGTCCTGTCCTGTTAATGGCTTCCGTCCGCCCTTTCCCTGTAGCGAGCACATTGTCTGTCATGGCGTAAAATGATTTCCGTCATGCCCCCCTTTCACTCTTTTTGTGACACGACACCCACCCACCCACTGCTCCTACTCAACACGGTTTCGTGCATTTCACTTGCGCCTTGCTTCAATTCTTCTTTCACATTTCTTTGCACTTGATACTCTTCACTTGGGTGGGCCGCCTTTTGCAGCCTGTGCAGCAGTTTCTCGCAGTTTGAGCTGCACAGTTTTAATTACAGTTTGGCCAGCATTGTTACCGCTGCCGCTTTGTCAGCCTCTCATATAACACACCGCCCTGTGGTGGCTACTTTTATTTAGCCTTTTCCACAATGCACAGCCCGTTGGCTATTGTCTCGCTTTTATATTACTCTGTAATCTTCAAAGGTGAGGGTAGATTGTTTTTTTTTTATTTTCCGGCAAAGGTGAATTTTTCTACTGCGAATTTTATAATTATATATATTTAAACAATATTTCTCTCTTTTTTCTTTCTTACTGATCTGAAGCTAAAATAGTTAAGGCCTTGGATTTTAAAATTAATATAATATAATATAAGTTTAATCGTACTTTTATACAGATAAATAAAATGTAATTATAATTGTTTTGTTCATATTTTAGATTTTTATCATATTCTTAAATAGCCTAAACTTAGATACTATAATTCTTTTAAAATATACTTCATTTAAATTCATTAATTTATTTTAGTTTAAACACAGTATCTCCTAGTCGAGCACAACCTTCTTTACCACTCCAACTTGTTTTATTCTCTTTTATTCTATTGTATTATGTGTATGTGTTTATGCTGTATTTTCTGTGCTTCCTGCACTGCTGCAAATGTTTGCTTGGCTGCCTTCGCCCATAAGATGAGCACGGCCACGCCCACATTTCGTATGGCAAGCGTCCAGACTGTTGGCCATAATAAACGACGAGCCGCGCATACCAAGCGTCTACAATTACCGTTGTATATCTCAGTACTTCGCCTCAGACAACAAACAAACTGAGAAACCCACAAATATACTAGAGCAAAAACAAAAAAAAAACATGAAAGAAATATATACGAAAAGTAAAAGAAAGCAGAACTCGTGAATTTTTCTTGTACTCGGAAACGGCTACTTTCCAACGGGTCAAGAGGGTACAGGGTAAGGGGCTGGTCCACCTGCAAATTGAAAATTATTTTCCATTTAGTTTTTATGGCAATATTTAAAATGCCTTTTCTTCTGGTTTAAGTCCAAAAGGGTCAGAAAAAAATTATGAAAATGTTCGCAAACATGTTTTGAGGAAATGCTCAGCGCGCGAAAGCAAGTGGAAATAATGGTCATCAGAATTTAGATTGGCCATTATTTTGAATGCTTTTCTCTTACGGGTCGATGGCAAGAGCCAAATGGAAATTTGAAAACAGAAAATATAACTTTTAGTACCTATCGAGACATTTAGTTTTAGGGCTATGTAAAACACGGATGAGAGCGCACTGACACTGTGGTCACTCGTAAAAAGAAACCTTTAGAAATTTAAATAATTTAGATATTTAATGCATTGAAAATTATTATTTTTGGAATATGTTTTAAACTTGTTCGGCCTTAAAAAAGATAGGCCGCAAGGACCTTTCATGTTACTTTATATTTAAATTTAAATTAAATTTGTAAAAATGTGAAAAATTTAACATAACAAAATATTTTTTAAATAATTATTTTTACAGCTAAGACTTGATAAATATAATTTTAACTTATACCTAAACGCGAAGCATTCAAATTTTCTGTTTTAATATGCGCAAAAAAAACTTCTTATCTAAGAAACTATTTTGTAATGTGTCAAGTTTAATTAAAAGTGAAGTGTAACAAGTATTTAAGTTTTAATATACTCGGAATAGCATTAAAACACACATAAAAGTAAACTTTTAAGCTTTACAGTGCTTAAAATTCTCAAACAGTTTAAGCAGCAAAACTTCCCAAAGTTGAATCGTTGCAAATGAAAGGCCGAAAAACAGCTGTAAAAAAATCAGTTAAGCCCTGTCTGGACAAGACTTTAATGCGCCTCTAAATGCTGCTAAGCTGATGATTCAGCTTCATTTCCTTTCCATTTTTTATGCTGTTTGGCAACTCTTTGAATTTTACCTGACACCTAATCGTTATCCATGACTCAGCGCCTTTCTACGCGCTTCTCAGCACAAATGATGGGTCTGTGTTTGGGTCAACCCATGGCCAATTGGCATATCATTTGCCTCATTCACAGCTCTTGGCTTGGCTTCTTTAATAATGCCTGGCCATGCAGTTTATTTACGTGCGAATAAACAAATGATGGACTGAATGTGCGCATGCAAATGAGATGCGCGAATTCCGGCCGGTAAAGGGATGGGAAGTAAATCCCTTCCTACTCTCTCTCTCTTTCTTTCTCTCTCGGTCCAACGCACAGATTTTGTTTTTATTATTTTTTTTTTTTTGGGCGGAGATTGCGCTGCTGCATATCGATGAGCTTTCGGCTCGTTGTCTTCAGGCCAAGTCATCAACTTGATGGGCAGATAACAACAGGGCATGGCAACGAGGGAGAGGATGAGGATGCGGAGGGCGCTGGCAAATATTGACAGAGTCAACAAGGAGCAAACTATGCAATTCAGCGCGGCCACCGCAAAACCACTTGACTGACTTTTGTTGCAAATTATTATTATTATTATTACTTTTTTTTTTTGTTATTATTATTATTATGATGTTTGCGGCGTCAACTCGACGCGAATTTGCACAGCCAGGTGAGGCGCGCCGCGGCGAGTTCCCAGGACGCATTTGCTGCAAACGGGCATTGCATTTCAATGACAACATCTCCCGGACAAGGAGTCGTCCATTGCACTCTCCGTCAGGCTGCTCTCAAGTTTCCAGTTTCAGTTTAACTTGCGTTCGCCTGTCGGGTCGTTGTGATTTTGATTTGATTACATTAGTTGGCAGCGTCGTCAACTTGCTTGCCGGGTATCCATTTTAAAGTTCATTTACTTACCACATCTCGCCCTGCTCCTCCTGGTTACATTTCCGCCCGTGTTATTTACTCAAGTGCGGGATTTCTAGTTCGTTTGTCAACTACTCCGCCTTGGAGGCAGTGCCCCCAGTGCCAGGCCGCCCACTTGACTATTCTCGCTACTTCTCACTTGGCGCTTTTCTCCCGTTTCTATTGGTCTAGTATATCATACTGTCGAGTTGATTTGTTTCTTCATTTTCAGCATTCTCTGACTGTTTCGACAAGTTCTTTTTAGCCTGGCTGTCTCTGGCTCTGTCTTTTGTATCTTGTATCTCGTAGGTAGCTTCGCGCGCATTTTGGCATTTACACAAAATTTGCAAGTCATAAACAAGTTTTTGCTTTTTACTTTACCTGCGTTTCCCTTGGCTTATTGCTTGCCTTTTTCTCTAGCTGCCTTTTTTTCTTCTTCTCTGTATCTTTATTTTATTTGGCTTTTAAGAGCTTTTTTGTGGTTTTGTGGCAGTTGCATGATTTGTGCCTTTTGTTTTTCTTCGCAAACCTGCAATGAAGTCATAAATTCTGAATTACTCGAAACTGAAAAGTTTCAGGAAGTTTTTTTTTTTTTTTTGTTTTCAAGCTGCCAAATGAGCTCATAAGAAGTGCGTTTGTACTTGGCATTAGGCCTCTTGACTCACTTATCGAACTGAGCATACAAATAAGGAAGTCTTTAAAACTTGAAACATCTACTTGAGTCTGAGTGCGAAATGTGATTAATGAATCAAATCGTATAGCTGTCGAGAGATTGGTTATAACATTCAAGATCTTTGTGAAATGTATATATCAAGTATTTCACGAATTAAAGGTTGCGAAATATTGGGTAGGCCTGTATAAAAAATCTAAAAACTATTAAAAATGAAGTGATTTTAAACAATAATAATTAAGTTTTAACTGTTGTACAAACTAAGACGAAAAATAAAAATCTCAATAAAATCAGTTTGCAAATTTTTTTTATAAAATCTGAATTTCAAATATTAAACTTATAAAAGATAAAGACAAAGATACAATTTTCTTACCAGACTTAATTAGAAATTAGTTGAATTATTTTGATTTGGGTTTATTGTTGCTACATTTTTGTAATTTCTTCTTTAAGATTTTCTCTATATCTTAGTTGGAGTTGGGAGACTTTTTAATTTTTAAAATGCCACACTTTTTTTTTAAAGAACTTTCTTTTAAGTTCCTCTCTTCAACTCAATTGTGCTCCCTATACATACTTATTACTTAGCCAAAGACAACAGCATATCTATAAATATTTTATAGGCCGCTTTATCATTAAAAGCGAGAGCCGCGAAAAAAAAACACTGATTGTCACTTTGGTTGACAACATTCCAAGAGACTGAAGACAACGTGAATTCCACCTATATGTTTTTGGTATCGAAGTGGCCGAGGCTCGCACAACTCATTTGCCTGAGTGCTTTCCGTTGTTTTCCTTACAGTAATTTGCAAAAAAGAAAAGAAAAACGAATATATAAATTTATGTAAAAACAGGAAAGTTGAATGCGCGGCGTCCTTGGGCAACAAAAAAGACAAATAATGATAAAACCAAACAAAACTGGGCGGCCATCAATCAAACTGCGACTTTGGCTAGTCGCAATTGTTGTTGTCTCAGCTAGAAAGGGGGAGGGGGAAAATGGGTAAGGCAGATCTTTTGACAGCTGTTGGACTTCCTATTACATTGTTCAATGCCATCGACTGAGAAATACGTCAGGTGTGTGTGGTAAGGTAAATGTTGTGGTTTCTATCGTGTGCCACCTACTAATTCCTCTTTTTTCTACTTCTTTCACTTGTTGTCGTCTTTTTCCACTAAATTAGCATATGACTCATGGCTGGAAGTCCGTTTGCTTAGCCATTAATAATGAAAAGTACACAGAAACACGCGTTGAAAAATTTGTAGTCGACTTTTGGGCGCTATGGCAATACCACTTAAAAATAGCTAAAAGCAAACAAAAGGCGCGCCTGGCAACATTCGGGGGGGGGGGGGGATTGGGTGTGTTGGCCACTTGTGAAGTTTGTGTTGTTGCCAATTACTAAGAGAGCGAAAAAGAGGGGGAGGGGAGCGTAGGAAGAGGCTTGACTTTTTGCTTGCATAACATAAATTGTCATTCGCAAACATTACACATACGCTCAGTTGAACGATGCAGTTTTGTTGCTAGCTCCTTTGGGGCCAGCTTCTAGTTGACAATTTTTATAAAAGGATGCAGTCAGCGTATGCTGCATGGATAACATGGATAATGCCACACTCCACTGCGAGTCAAAACCCATTCTCATGATGCCTCAATGATTGTGCAACATTTGTGATGCTCGTCTGATGCATTGTTGTTGCCATTCGTCAAGTATTTGCTGTTGACCCAAAAGGGTACATGCATTATGTGACAGACAGGAACTCTTTAAAAATATTTGTAATAATTTTAAAAAAATTTAATTTATGGTAAATTAAGTAATATTAAAGTTTAAACTCTTTAAATATTATTTAAAGTTTAGCTTGCCGCCAAGAGCATCTTTCTCCTTTTTTATCACATCCTTCAACATTCCACGGGTTTCTTGTGCTGTAATGCAACCAGAACTTGTATGCAGTTCATTTTTGCAGCAGTTATGCAACGCCAGTGATTTGTTGAAGCTATGTCCCCTTTCCCCCACTCCACAACGTCTCCCTTCGCTTTCTCCCACGCCAGAGAACTTGCCAGTTACAGTTATGTCTTAAGCCAAACAATGTCAACGTTTTGCCAGAGCAAAAATCTCTTGACATTTTCCAGCGAAATTTCTATGTTATTTTTTGTGCTTAGATATTTTTGCCCTTATCGTGTAGGTTTTTCTGGCCTTGGTAATTGAATATACGTTTTTTTTTTTTGCCTATCCACTAAACAAACTATGCACAGTTTTTTATCTTGTCTAATTTTTTTAATGTAGTTTTTTGTTGGTGTTGTGTATTTTGCGAAATGCCCGCGTGGGAATTTCAATTTGCTGTGGCACGTGGTCGTCTACGGTCTATAATTGACTTTGCATGTGAAGGTTACAACAGTTGCATATATTTATATAGTACATATGTATCTATATCTGTGAACTGTAGCATATATATACTCATCCATATCGATTAGCTGCCATGTCTGGGCACAACTTTTGCTTTGGTTGCATTTTGAAGCGCCTTCACTTTTGACCAGCTCGTCCAACCCGCATGTCAACTTTAGCTGGAGGTTAGAGGGAGGCGCCAAAAGTTTTCTAAAAGCTTTGGCCTTCAAAGCACAAACCTCGACTAAAATCCCAACGCACCTTTGACAAAAAAAAAAAAAACTTAGCAAAAGACTTTTCCTGGGGGCGTTTTTTACATGCATTTTTAATGCGAAATAGCAGCAAAAACTTGCAGCAAACAACTCGAAGACGAACAAATGAGTTGTGTGGGGAGCGGGTGCTAGGTGTGTGTGTGTGTGTGCGTGTGTGTGTGTGCGTGTGTGTGTGTGTGGCAGGCGCCGCTGTTTCGTGTCGCGTTTGAAATAAGCTGACGCAATGCGACAGTTTTAGTTTTAGTTGAAAGGCTTTTTGACCAGTGACCCCTCCTTGAAAAAAAGCACGCCACACAAATTGAATTGCTTTTTAGAGCACCCACACACACACGCTCTAATTCACACGCACACACACACAGTCATTTCTGCTGCTGGAAGTAATCGCTTCCGGTTGACTTTGCGCCAATTATGTCAAATAAAATCGTTGTTGCCGGTCCGCCTGGAGTACAAATCAAATTCAATGACAACCCTGTCAACCGCTGAGCTGTGCAAAATGTTTGTTAACCCTACACACAAAATTCAGAACGCATCACAATCCGAAAATAACCCGCACCGAAAAGAATTCCCAGCGGTTCAAAATTTGCGAATTTCGCCAACATTTTTTATTTGAAGCAGAATTTATAGAAATATAAAAGGGGAATTCTTCTCTCACATGCGATTTAACTAATTGCCAAGGCGCCGCATCACTGAAGACTCGCCCCCTCCCTCCTCAGGCGCTGCACGACCCTCGTCTAATTGAAACATTAACTGTTGAAAAACGGCAGCAATTTTTGTTGCATAAAAGATTTAAATTCATTTGAGGGCCGCGGGGCACAGGGCAATTCGAGGGGACAACTTCAACTCCAACTCCAGCTCGAACTCGAAAGGAACGCCTCAAAGGAAGCACTCAATTTATGCAAATCTCATGTAAATCTGTTGAGACTCTGCGCGGGGAGGGCGGGAGGAAATTGCAAGCAGAATTGTCATCATGGTGCAGGGGGGTGCGAGGGGGTGGGAAAGAGAGTGTACCGGCTGAGTATACAGCTTAGATGGAATGGTAAATGTGAGCAAACTGAATGTCAATTTGAATGTGCGTTAAATGGCAGTTAACAGTTTGAGAGCAACTGGCAAGACAAGACGGCATATGTAGGCGGAAATAATGGCGCGACTATAAAAAATAATGAGGCACAGCCGGGAGAACTGATGCGACGACGTGCCCAACTGAAAATCAGGACAAAACACTCGAATAGATAACTAAGAAATTTCCTTTTCGGGCATAGATTGAACTCTGGCAATTGATGTCTGCGAAGCGATGCGTGTCAAAGAGCAAGATACAGCTGTGGATGGGGTAAATTAAAAGATATTACCAGATTAATGCTGTAGGAGAAGACAAAGTTTAAGACTGAGTAGATTTTTAAAGCAGATAGCAGTATTAATTGAAGTTTAATAGAAGAGAAAATTAAAAGAAATTAAAAATTTTTATTTAACGATGGAAAGATTAATAAAAATATTTAAAATAGTAAAAAAAATTTTTTAAATTTTTGTTACATAAATAAAATTCAATATTTTATCAAGTTCATAAATTTCTGTGACTATTCTTCCTTTTTTATTATACTTTTGGAATGAAATTCTTAAAATTAAATATGCTTTCAACAATATTATTCTAGATATACAAGATATCTATAAAACTGTAATATATGTATATAATACAAAGAAGAGATTTAAAAATGCTGTAAATTAAATAAGCTCTATAAGCAACTTTCAAAACTCAATAACAGTTCTTCACGTTGACAAATCAACCTTTTCCTGCAGCAAATTTTTTTTTGCCATTGCATCATTGGCTGCTTCTCACGCATCGCAGCATTTCAAGTGCAGTAGGTAACCAAAAAGAAAAAAAGCAAAATAAAGAAATAAAAAATGGCAACTCCTAGAAAAATAAAACCAACCCACTCCGCGCCTCAGGTGAAAGGGGAGAGTATTTTGCCAGGCGACCAAAAAAAAAAACAGAGTGGCGCTTAGCGAGGGTTGCTCCGTGCGATGCTCCTGCCCCGGGAGCCGGCTGCTAATGGAGCCGGGCTGCTGCTTCGTTTGCGTTCAAAGTGCAGACACGTGCCGTATTGGACTCTGGTTACAGTGCTGGCCAAAAATATTGCACATACCCACACAGTTGCGGCTTCAAAGTTGTCGTCGCTGGTGGATTTGGCAAAGGATGTGGGCGGAGGATGGGGATGGGGGGGCTGTGGTTCATTGTACGACAACGCACCGTGCCAAATTTGCATGGCTGCCAACAGGCGACCGAGCAAGCAACCAACCAACCACCCAGCCACCCAACCACCCTGACAAGCGCCCACTCTGCTGCGCATACATCATTCAAAATATGCACAACCACCCATTTGAGCTGTACTCTAGTCGCTATCACAAGCTGCCACACGTTGGCATTGCAACATTTTCTAGCCATGTTGTGTTAGCTGCTGCTGTTGTTGTTTTTGTTGTTGTTGCTGCTGCTGTTACTGTTGCTTATCAGAGTCCGTTGGCAGCCCCCTTTGGGGGTTGTTTAGCATTTTAGGGGTTGGCCTGCAATCGATATGCGTCTGACGAAAATGCGCTGTGTGCGGCGCGTCCAACGCTGGCTTTCAATTTTGCGGTAGGCACAAATCTCTTTGACCAGCTCCCAAACTGGCCGCTGCCATTTCAGCAGAGGCCAGGTAAGCTTCGCCAGCTGCTAAGCCCGCTCCAAGTGCAGCGCTTAAGTTACCCCCGAGTTAAGCACTCGATAAGCGCGCTCAAGTTTTATTTTTTATGATTTTCATACAAATGTCTCGTTGCCCTTGACAGCTATTGATGTTGGGCTCGTTTTACCCTGCAGACGGGAGGGTGTTGTAATTTTGTCATGAATTGTGCACCTAAAATTATAGAGCATATATATATTCTTGAGCAGTATCTTATAGCCGAAACCACATTTCTCTGTGTGTTTATGCAAGCCAGTATGTGATATATGTGATATCGGGGAGATCACATCATAACATATATCATATAGACATGCTTTTTGTATTCAAGAGCATAAGGTCTTCGGCACTCACAGTTCTTGTTTGAGATTTTTATTTCTTTTGTTTTTCCTCTTGTTTTCTTGTATTTTTTTTCGTGAAAATTGTTGCCTACACATTATTTGGCTGGCAGTTTTTGATTTCACACTTCTTTTTTTGCTTTTGTTTTCGTGGCCCCAGCTCAGGTTCCATTTGCATTTGTTTATCGGCGACGGCAACGAGCACCCTCAACATTTTCTAATTTTAAACCAATTAAAGTTGTCAAAGTTGCAACTTTCTGGCTGACGAGCTAATCCGGCTCAAAACCCCGGAGCAGAACATATTTATTTTCATTAAAGATGCCAAAGTTTTAAATTTCATTTGCACAGAAAATTTGTTTGTGTTTATTTTGCGTACGGTCAAAAAGAAAAAAAAATCGCGCTGGCAAATTCAATTTTACATCTGGCCCCATGGGTGGTCTGATTGATGGGATGCTACTTGGTACAGTTTTAACATGAATACTGGGGAAGTTTTCTCTGGACTTCTATCTGAATTTGTCAGCCAATCTGAGGCGATAAGTGAGGCAAACACTGCGCCTGAAAGCTACTTGGGATAGAAATTTGTAAATATATGATTAAAATTGAATTTCAATTTGAATATTGAATTCTGATTTAATTTCTTTTCATGTTGTATAAATTGTAAATCTAAGACAATGAAAGCTCTTAACACATTTATTTTTATTACGAATTTAATTTGAAACTTTTGTTTCTGAAGTGCTTCAGCTACAACGTTTAAAATTTTGTTTGTTATTACATGCAATCAGATAATACTGAGTTGATTATTTATATAAACAATAAATAACAAGTGAAATGTGTCTAATCGGGACCGCTCACTAAGAGACCCTAAAAATTTCGCACTGTCCCTTAAAAGGGCTCGAACTGCCTTTTACATACATTTGCAAAAAACTATTTTTTCATCAATTTTCAATGGTTCAAAGTACAAAAATATATAAATAAATATGTTCCTTTCAAGCTTTTTACTTAATATACTTAATATTTAAAATTTGACTTCTTCATCACTTGTGCAGAAAGTTTAGAAAGTGATTTTTGCTACACCCTACCTTCATTTCGTTGATGTGCATATAAACTTAGTTTTGTAAGTGAATCCGCGTGCTTCAGATGTTGTTTCATCTTGGCCATTCCATTCGCAGTTTCGCATATCTAATTCAACATTTGACACCTTTTGGCCAGCAAACATCAAGTGCGAAGCGGCTTTGGATTACGAAGCGATGATCAAATTCTTGGTCAAAATATACGTTTACTTTTTAAACAGCTGTTGCTTTCAAGCTCTAAGCACTGAACACGTGATTTGTTTTATCTCTTTCTATGTGCTAAACGTCGCTAAATTTATTGCAAAACGTATAAAACTTAATATAATTTATCTATTAGCACATGCAAAAAGCTTATTGTACGTCATCCTCAGCAAAATCATCGCCAACAACGTCACAGTTATTATTGTTACGAGTGTGTTGTGAATGCTTTGAATACTCGATCACGTTTTGAGCAACTGTTGTTTTTTGTTGTTGCTGGTGAAAATTTGTCACGACAATTGCCGCTTGTCGTTCGCTATGTAAATCAAATTTCTGCGAATAATTTCCACACTTTGCCGTAAATTAAATGAAAACCAAACGAGCGTTCATGTCGCCGAAGAAGAAGAAGGAGCAGAAGCCACATCAGTTGGAAAGAAACAAAGCCACAGCAAACCAATTACGACGAGAAACGTCGCCAAGTGATTAACACCCCATTTCCATGTAATATTTTCCAACTTGTATAATTGTTTATTATTGCATTTGCATATTTAAGCTGATTGTACAAATTGCCAGCACTGATTGAAGCAAACACGTCCAAAGTCACCATGGAGGCATGTGACTCAGGCTCAGATTATTGATAACATGCTAATGGAAAGAAACCTTAGTTGAATTCATTACTTAATTTGTATAAAGTTCAATGGAGTGCAAATCTTTTGTATCTTGTGTATTTTGGGCCTTATAAAAATCTGTTGAGTTTGGGCAAAGTTACGACTGGGGAAAGTTGAGGCCTATCCTTATATGGGAACCCTGTGGTATATATTCGAAAATTTTTTACATGAATTTGGACCAAAAATTTTATTTTTAAACTAAAATGTAGAATTAATTTAGGCGCCGAACCATGAACAAAAAGACCAACCTCATCAAAATCGGTTGAGTTTTGGCAAAGCTACGACTGGGGAAAGTTGAGACCCATCCTTACATGGGAACACTATGGTATATATTCCAAAATTTTTTACATGAATTTGGACCAAAAATTTTATTTTTAAACTAAAATGTAGAATTAATTTAGACGCCGAACCATGAACAAAAAGACCATCCTCATCAAAATCGGTTGATTTTTGGCAAAGCTACGACTGGGGAAAGTTGAGACCCATCCTTACATAGGAACCCTGTGGTATATATTCGAAAATTTTTTACATGAATTTGGACCAAAAATTTTATTTTTAAACTAAAATGTAGAATTAATTTAGGC